>APFE030528351.1:0-68614 GCA_000404065.3 Pinus taeda
GGAAGTAGTTTTTTCATTTTTATATTTGTTGTTATTATATGGACTTATACTTTCAAAAATAAAAAATAAAATAATAAACAATCTATAACATATCAACATATATACATATAATGACTAGTTTTTATTCTCATATACATATAATAACTAAAGTTAGTTTTTATTCTCATTTGTTTCATTAAAAATAAATTATATTTGTAAGAGCGAATGAATATACTTTGGTTGACCGTTGAACCTGACACGTGGACAAGTGTACGGACAACGATAAATAAAGAAATTGAGTGAACAAATGCTGAGTTGGCAGGGATAGACAGTTTCGGAGGAAATTGTGGACTTCCGCGCCAATTATAGACGGATCGACTGTGTGTCGCCCACAAATCTATTCATAAGCAATTACGAGTGCCGGCGGTCGCAATAGATATCAAATTTCTTTGGTGTTGTACGACCCGTGTACTCGCTGGACGAGAATTTCAGATTTCTTCATTCATATTTTGGAGGTCAAGAAAGAATTTCAGGTTTCTGGACGTGGCACTTTGGATGGAAATTGTGGACTTCCCCGCCAACTACAACGAATCGACTGTGAAGATTCCTTTGCTCAATTTCAGGTCATTTACAGTGGTATGTAAATGGTTCTTTCTTTTCTTTTTTTTCTTCGAAAAAGATAATTGAAATCGTGGGGTTGACGAATGGGATTTGAAAAAGATGGTATATAACTTTTTTTTAGATTTTTTTTATTTGAATTTAGGTAAGAGTTTTTGATATGTTTTACAAATTTGAAAAGGGTTTTGAAATTTTTTTAAGGTTTTGTTGGGTTTACAGAAAGAAGAAAGAAATTCTTTTAAGTTTAATAGGCTAAAGTTTATTAGACGAATTAAATCGTTTATTGCACTTTAACTCCAAAAGTTTCACACTAATTAAATTTCTGAATATAATAAATTGCTAGCACAATAGATTTATGAATTGGACCATAAATATAGCTACATAAAACAGTATAAGAAATATCAAAAGTTGCTAGATTGGAGGTTTGGTGATACCTATTCTACTTTTCTTCCCAACCATTCAACAAGGTAACCCTTGTATATTTTTATATATTTGAGTAAATATATCACATGCTAATGATGTTTGAGATCATATATTAAAGACATAATTTTTTTTTTGAAAAGGCATTAGCATGATTCATATTTAACATTATTATAAGATTAGGAATGATATTAATGCAATAAAATATCATATGTTTCATATTATAAGTTGGAAGTAGTTTTTTCATTTTTATATTTGTTGTTATTATATGGACTTATACTTTCAAAAATAAAAAATAAAATAATAAACAATCTATAACATATCAACATATATACATATAATGACTAGTTTTTATTCTCATATACATATAATAACTAAAGTTAGTTTTTATTCTCATTTGTTTCATTAAAAATAAATTATATTTGTAAGAGCGAATGAATATACTTTGGTTGACCGTTGAACCTGACACGTGGACAAGTGTACGGACAACGATAAATAAAGAAATTGAGTGAACAAATGCTGAGTTGGCAGGGATAGACAGTTTCGGAGGAAATTGTGGACTTCCGCGCCAATTATAGACGGATCGACTGTGTGTCGCCCACAAATCTATTCATAAGCAATTACGAGTGCCGGCGGTCGCAATAGATATCAAATTTCTTTGGTGTTGTACGACCCGTGTACTCGCTAGACGAGAATTTCAGATTTCTTCATTCATATTTTGGAGGTCAAGAAAGAATTTCAGGTTTCTGGACGGGGCACTTTGGATAGAAATTGTGGACTTCCCCGCCAACTACAACGAATCGACTGTGAAGATTCCTTCGCTCAATTTCAGGTCATTTACAGTGGTATGTAAATGGTTCTTTCTTTTCTTTTTTTTCTTCGAAAAAGATAATTGAAATCGTGGGGTTGACGAATGGGATTTGAAAAAGATGGTATATAACTTTTTTTTAGATTTTTTTTATTTGAATTTAGGTAAGAGTTTTTGATATGTTTTACAAATTTGAAAAGGGTTTTGAAATTTTTTTAAGGTTTTGTTGGGTTTACAGAAAGAAGAAAGAAATTCTTTTAAGTTTAATAGGCTAAAGTTTATTAGACGAATTAAATCGTTTATTGCACTTTAACTCCAAAAGTTTCACACTAATTAAATTTTTGAATATAATAAATTGCTAGCGCAATAGATTTATGAATTGGACCATAAATATAGCTACATAAAACAGTATAAGAAATATCAAAAGTTGCTAGATTGGAGTTTTGGTGATACGTATTCTACTTTTCTTCCCAACCATTCAACAAGGTAACCCTTGTATATTTTTATATATTTGAGTAAATATATCACATGCTAATGATGTTTGAGATCATATATTAAAGACATAATTTTTTTTTTGAAAAGGCATTAGCATGATTCATATTTAACATTATTATAAGATTAGGAATGATATTAATGCAATAAAATATCATATGTTTCATATTATAAGTTGGAAGTAGTTTTTTCATTTTTATATTTGTTGTTATTATATGGACTTATACTTTCAAAAATAAAAAATAAAATAATAAACAATCTATAACATATCAACATATATACATATAATGACTAGTTTTTATTCTCATATACATATAATAACTAAAGTTAGTTTTTATTCTCATTTGTTTCATTAAAAATAAATTATATTTGTAAGAGCGAATGAATATACTTTGGTTGACCGTTGAACCTGACACGTGGACAAGTGTACGGACAACGATAAATAAAGAAATTGAGTGAACAAATGCTGAGTTGGCAGGGATAGACAGTTTCGGAGGAAATTGTGGACTTCCGCGCCAATTATAGACGGATCGACTGTGTGTCGCCCACAAATCTATTCATAAGCAATTACGAGTGCCGGCGGTCGCAATAGATATCAAATTTCTTTGGTGTTGTACGACCCGTGTACTCGCTGGACGAGAATTTCAGATTTCTTCATTCATATTTTGGAGGTCAAGAAAGAATTTCAGGTTTCTGGACGTGGCACTTTGGATGGAAATTGTGGACTTCCCCGCCAACTACAACGAATCGACTGTGAAGATTCCTTCGCTCAATTTCAGGTCATTTACAGTGGTATGTAAATGGTTCTTTCTTTTCTTTTTTTTCTTCGAAAAAGATAATTGAAATCGTGGGGTTGACGAATGGGATTTGAAAAGGATGGTATAGAATTTTTTTTTAGATTTTTTTAATTTGAATTTAGGTAAGAGTTTTTGATATGTTTTACAAATTTGAAAAGGGTTTTGAAATTTTTTTAAGGTTTTGTTGGGTTTACAGAAAGAAGAAAGAAATTCTTTTAAGTTTAATAGGCTAAAGTTTATTAGACGAATTAAATCGTTTATTGCACTTTAACTCCAAAAGTTTCACACTAATTAAATTTTTGAATATAATAAATTGCTAGCGCAATAGATTTATGAATTGGACCATAAATATAGCTACATAAAACAGTATAAGAAATATCAAAAGTTGCTAGATTGGAGTTTTGGTGATACGTATTCTACTTTTCTTCCCAACCATTCAACAAGGTAACCCTTGTATATTTTTATATATTTGAGTAAATATATCACATGCTAATGATGTTTGAGATCATATATTAAAGACATAATTTTTTTTTTGAAAAGGCATTAGCATGATTCATATTTAACATTATTATAAGATTAGGAATGATATTAATGCAATAAAATATCATATGTTTCATATTATAAGTTGGAAGTAGTTTTTTCAATTTTATATTTGTTGTTATTATATTGACTTATACTTTCAAAAATAAAAAATAAAATAAAGAAAAAATAATAAAATAATAAGCAATCTATAACATATCAACATATATACATATAATGACTAGTTTTTATTCTCATATACATATAATAACTAAAGTTAGTTTTTATTCTCATTTGTTTCATTAAAAATAAATTATATTTGTAAGAGCGAATGAATATACTTTGGTTGACCGTTAAACCTGACCTATTTGTAGAAAGAGGTGCCAGTTCCCCTTGGTTGATCTCCATTAAAAAGTTGTACTCCTCTCTCGTAGTTTCTTGTTCGCCTGAACCTCTGTATAGGTTTGAAGTTTTGATCCAAAAATAAAATAACAATGGATATCACGTTAAAGATCCATGATGGTTATATCTTACAGGGGCTCCACAAACTACGAGTAACATATAGTTTCTTCTGTATAAATAATTGATGCCAAGACAATATTATATATTTTTTTAACACACAGACCTCCATAGAATATGCAATGGTAAAGGCCAGCCATTGAAAATTTGATGACTATAGGTCGGAGTACTCATTGGATAATCGACGCACTAATAAACGAAAAGAAGCATTGGTATTTTAACACTCTTGTCAGAAAAAACACTCGTCCATCGCATATTTGGCACCTTACAGACGACATGTGAGTGTTAGAGCGATAACACTCATGCCGCACAATTTACATATACCTTCGATTACCCGACTCCTAAACATTGTTTTTTCCAGTCAGACAAAACTCTTGTTTGTTGCATATCTGATGCCTTACTGGCATGTGAACGTCAAAGCAATAACACTCTTGTTGCATAATTTACCCTTAAACGTTGGTTTTTCCGGTCATAAAAAATAACCTATGTGTCGTATATCTGACTGTGGACTGGCACAAGACTTGCCAAATATGCGACGTTCAGGTTGTCGAATATCCAACGATTTTTAGGGTTGCAAAACTGATTTCTAAACGTCGATTTTTAATGCCTTTTTATGTGTCGAATAATCATCATTTTAATGTCGAATATCCAACGATTATTAAACTATCGACTATTCGACACGTTTCCAATGACGATTGGATGAACGTCGATGTATCGAATAGCCAGCACAAAAAAATTCACATATCCAACTAATATCCATCAAATTTTGGCCCCATTTGTACAAGTGAGGGCCAAAACCTCTTCTAGAGAGGAAAACCCACAAGAATTCTTCTCTTCTTATTGAATATTCAAATGATGAATTCCAAGACCTTTAGACCCAAGACAAAGACCCCTCCAAGGCCAAGTCAACCTTCGTTTAGAGGAGCTTATCTTTCAAAAAGTCAACCCAAGTCAAACTGCTTCAAAACTGCTACAAATTCAAGTCTCTTAATCACAAGTTAGGCCCTGCAACTTCTTGACTATAGATTCTGGCCACACTGCATAAGAACTAATCCACGCGTGTGGCTAAAATATGGTGAAATAAGTCTCGTTCTTCCTTCGCTTAGAGAGCTTCTTCTTCCTTGGTAACTTAGCTTCCAAACTTGACCTTTTTCAACCCAAACTTCCACCTTTTATGATGGCTATAATTTTGATCTTGCTACAACAAAATAATGCCCTAAATCCTCGCACGTGTGAGAGAGAATGATGGAGAAATTTTCTTATTTTGGTTCTTCTTGTTATCTCTTTGTATTCTTTTGTTCTTTGCTCCTTTTCTTACTTTTCTTCTTGAGATCGATTGTTTTTGGTTAATTCTCTTCAAATGAGGTTGATTGCTTCTTATATATAGGCTTTTAAGGAGGTCGAATTACACTTCATGAGGATGACTTGGTCTTGGAGGGACTTTTGACACAATTTTGACTCAAATAAATTCTTTTGACTTGTTACAATATGACCAATGGGGTCTATTACATAATATAATGGCTCTTTTGACATCTTGACTCTGACAAACCCTTCAAGCACACAATTGGTGCTTGGCATAAAATTAAATTGACCTTGAGCATATAAATTGATGTTGAGCTTTAAACCCATGCCATAAAAATAAAAATAGCAATAATAATTTTAATTTCTCTTTACATCAAATACATAAAATCAATAGTACATAGAATATTATGAATGTTGAACCTAATTACATATTTCAACAACCCCTTGTCTCCTCCATCAATTTGTATAAATAAACAAGCCTTGAGCTCATTCCACACACCATCGTATGGAAATAATCTTTGGAGAGGAACTCTAAGATAGCTACAACTTAGAGGAAGCTAATTCCAAGTGCAGGAGGGACGACCGCTCCTTACCCATTTTGTGTGTTAAGAGATGCATCTTCTTGGCTCACCTTCTTACCTTTATATTAGTTATTTAGAACCTTTTATGGAAGTAACAAGCATTTAGTTCCGGGCTTTGGGATACTTAAGAAAGATGGAAGTTCATGATAGGATTGAGAAAAACATTTTCTTTTTTTATGGAGAAACCTTACCTCCTTTTTATTAGTCTTTAGAGCCCAACCTTTGGGCTGTTATTTATATATATATACTTATTATTAATAATATATATTATACTATTATTATATATATATATATTGTATCTTCTTGATACAATTTAAAGATTTCGAAGTTAGACCTTTATATCAAGGTGTTGCTCAATTGGGAGCAAATTACTAAATTAATCAATGAAATCAATTATTTGATCAATTCCTCGATTTCCAAATTACATATATAATAATAATGAATGAAATAAATGGAATTTGAAATCAATCTTCCAGATGTGTTAGTCCTGAGTTATTGATTAATTGATGGGATTTTGGTGCGGTGTGAAGAAGGTTCAATGTCTACTCAAAATTTGATCTCCCAGGCTGGCCGAGTTTCTAAGGAGTTTTCTAGGCATGAGTAAGAGGCTAGTTTTCTTTGCAGAGGTCACTGATACTTCTCTAAGGCTGAGCCTATGTTCAAGTTTGGACAAAGGTCATATTCTTGGAAACAAAGGGGTCGATTATCTTAAAAACATAGCGTAGGAGGATGAAGGTTAAGGAGATAGGGTAGAATAGGAAATGAGGTGGTTTTGAGGCCTTGGTTGAGGTTGACATGCCCTAACTAGGTCCACAGTTTCTATGCATGAGTTAGGAGGGTCGATCCCTAATTAGGTACAAAACTGAGGTTTTATAAACTTGGAAACAATCTTGTAAATAAGAGCCAAGACACCTTACTAATTAGTGTAATGATAGGAGTTTTTGAGGCCGCATTGTGAGCTGATGTGTAGCATTACACGAGTGCTAATCAAAGGGTCGAATTCCTCATATGTGTTCTAAGAACTGTGGTGATCTAGCGTAGCAAGTTGGTGATCCCAAAAGGTATGTAATTGCTTCTTCTATGTTGATGGATAGTAAGTGTATCTATAAAATGATGTAGGGAATTAAGCCTATGGCAAACATGTATGGCAATGACTATAACAATGATGTACGACAATGTCCCCATAAATGTATAACATTGAGCTTATGGTAGAAATGTATGGCAATGTCCCTAATCTTCTGTGATGTATGGTTGCATTATTATCTTCAGTGATGTATGTGATGTATGACAGAGTTATCTTCAATAATGTGTGGTGGGGTTCTTAACCTCAGTGATATATGACAATGTTCATTTCCTTAGTAATATGTGACACTATGACAGTGAGGAATGGCAATGATATGACAATGACAAATGACATCATGATTTGACAGTGACAAATGGCATGATATGACAATGGTGTATGACAGTGATATGACTATGATGCACGACAGAGATATGACATTTTCACTTAACAATGACACCTGCTCCTATGGCATTATCATGTATGCTTCATGAGACTAACATGTATGCTCATACATTTTAGTCTCATGAAGCATACATGATAATGCCATACGAGCAGGTGTCATTGTTAAGTGACAATGTCATATCTCTTCCGTGCATCACAGTGATATCACTGTCATACACCATTGTCATATCATGCCATTTGTCACTGTCATATCATGATGCCATTTGTCACTGGCATCATGATATGACAGTGACAAATGGCATGATATGACAATGGTGTATGACAGTGATATGACTGTGATGCATGGAAGAGATATGACATTGTCACTTAACAATGAAACCTGCTCCTATGGCAATATCATGTATGCTTCATGAGACTAACATGTATGCTCATATGACTGATATGAAGGAAACATCTATGGTTACATTTGTTGATCATTAGGAGACCTATTAGAGGTCTTATGGAAGACTTGTGAATGCCTACTTGACAATTATGTGTGTTGCCATCTTATGAGGATCTTGTATGATCCAGGGTTTTCCCTAGAGGCCTAATGTGATAAATTTTTAAAGACTCGTGTCTCATTATTAATGTACTTTGTACCTTAGTTGAACATTTGATGAATTCTTGAGAAGAAGAAGAATAATTGATTTTTGGGTTTTCCCCTTGTGGGGTTTTTCCCCAGTCTTTGACCTAAATCCTAGTGTCTCTATTGTGTATGCTTTTCTTCTATTGTTCCTTATTGTTTTGTTGCATTATTGATGTTATTGTTCTCTCTATAAATTGCTTATGATGATATGGGGTGATTGTAATGTGTAAATCGATGAAGTTTTAAAAAAATGCAAATATCTACAATAGAAAACAATGTAGCCCTAAAATTAATAAATTTAAGGGAGTTGACTAGTTTTACCTATGTTGAGTTTGAGTTTGGATGTGACTTGGAGGGTTGGAGTTTCGGTGGTAGTTATGGTCTTGGTCTTGGATATCTCATTTTGATTCGATTCTATAAGAGAAGGATTGTTGTTGGGTTTTCCCTCTTGTAGGGTTTTGGGTTGACTTGGAGCCTAATTTTGTTGTCTCATCTCTTTTATTTTTTTCTTGAAAGTTTGAACATTTGTATAGTTCTTGATGAAGTACACATAAGAAATAATAGGAAGAGATTTGACATTCACAAGTAATTATCAAGATAGAGAAATCACGCTTAATCTTATTACACTTGGTTTCTCAACAACCCATGATATTTCAACGACTCATGGTATTTGGCCCATGGTATTTGGATGTGGGAAATTTATAAAAAGAAATCTAAGAGCTCATTGAAGATATGACTGAGATCTGATATTTTGATAATGATTCCAAGAGCTCTAGTAGCTTGCAGTGCGAGGGAGAAACCCTCGGTGTTTCCCAATTCTAGGGTTGAAATATACACCCTGTCTAGTGGCAATCAGTTTTGGTGGTTGTAAAGCCACCCTAACTGATCATTGATCTTACAGGGAGTTCAAAGTGGTCAAGCAAGGAGTTATCTTATCCATCTAGCAAGTGGGTCGAGTTGTTGTGCTTAACAAAGGCTGAACTAGTATCTCTGCAGGGGCCGAAATATTCAAGGCCCGATAGTCAAGGAGTTCAAGGAAAGTACTTCCAGGAGTCTACCCAGGTTTTGCTTCAGATATTTATGTAATTTTCCTTCCAAAATTTTCATTAATAAAATATTGTTAGAGTTGCAACAACTATTTAATTTCTAGGTTTATATTGAAAATTTAATTAATTTGTTGGCAATATCTATTATGTGAATTGTGCATATTTTATGGTGGTTTTGGAATGGAAATATATGGCATAAGTTTTTGAAGCAAATGCCCTATTAATTTTAATTAGATATAAGCCAAATTAAGTTCAAAATAAACCATGGCCAACTATACCTAAAAGCAAAACATATTATGAACTAAACGTTGAGAAATCTTTATCTCTTACTATGGACAAATAATTCCTAGTGCACAAGGTTTCCTTGTAATATTGTCACAAACAAAACAAAAACAAAAAATATATCATAGATGAATTATTGAAAAAAAAAGTGTTTCCAATATGTTATCCAATATTGGTAAGAAAAATCAATTAAGGAAAAATGGATATAGTTGAAAATATAAATTACACAATCAAAGTCAATTAATAATTAGTATTGATTATTTTTTAGATCATATATATACATATATGATATTTTCTATTGAAGAAATTTATCCGTATAAGAGGAATACAATTTTGTTATTAGATTACTACAAACAATTTGCAAGAAGAATACATATATAATTGTCTCTTCCTTACTAAGTAGAAAGCAAGAATTCTCTTATCTAAATGAGTTACCCCATATATATTTCACATTATTGTAACATGTAGCATTTTCCCAATTCTCATTTTATTGTTGTAAGTTTAGCATATTGTAGTTATTACAAAGTTATATAATATAAAACACAGTGATGATTGAGATATAATTAGGTCATAGCTTATTAGAGGATATACATAAATAAATGATATTAAATTATTATTATTACTGTAATTAGACCGCATATATATTTCACATTATAGTAACATGTAGCATTTTTCCCAATTCTCATTTTATTGCTGTAAGTTTAACATATTGTAGTTATTACAAAGTTATATAATATAAAACACAGTGATGATTGAGATATAATTAGGTCATAGCTTATTAGAGGATATACATAATTAAATGATATTAAATTATTATTATTATTATTGTAATTAGACCGCATAGTAATGGAGATTGCATGTAATAAAATATTATTTTATTTTTACATAATGTTGTATCTTTCCTATAGTCTAATTAGGTTTCAGCCATTTCTTTAAAAAAACGATAATATTATTCAAACTCCAAATCTTTTATCTTTTCATCGTTTATTGCACTTTAAGTCCAAAAGTTTCACACTAATTAATTTTCTAAATATGATAATATTATTCAAACTCCAAATCTTTTATCTTTTCATCGTTTATTGCACTTTAACTCCAAAAGTTTCACACTAATTAAATTTCTGAATATAATAAATATAATAAATTGCTAGCACAATAGATTTATGAATTGGACCATAAATATAGCTACATAACACAGTATAAGAAATATCAAAAGTTGCTAGATTGGAGGTTTGGTGATAAGTATTCTACTTTTCTTCCCAACCATTCAACAAGGTAACCCTTGTATATTTTTATATATTTGAGTAAATATATCACATGCTAATGATGTTTGAGATCATATATTAAAGACATAATTTTTTTTTGAAAAGGCATTAGCATGATTCATATTTAACATTATTATAAGATTAGGAATGATATTAATGCAATAAAATATCATATGTTTCATATTGTAAGTTGGAAGTAGTTTTTTCATTTTTATATTTGTTGTTATTATATCGACTTATACTTTCAAAAATAAAAAATAAAATAAAGAAAAAATAATAAAATAATAAACAATCTATAACATATCAACATATATACATATAATGACTAGTTTTTATTCTCATATACATATAATAACTAAAGTTAGTTTTTATTCTCATTTGTTTCATTAAAAATAAATTATATTTGTAAGAGCGAATGAATATACTTTGGTTGATCGTTGAACCTGACACGTGGACAAGTGTACGGACAACGATAAATAAAGAAATTGAGTGAACAAATGCTGAGTTGGCAGGGATAGACAGTTTCGGAGGAAATTGTGGACTTCCGCGCCAATTATAGACGGATCGACTGTGTGTCGCCCACAAATCTATTCATAAGCAATTACGAGTGCCGGCGGTCGCAATAGATATCAAATTTCTTTGGTGTTGTACGACCCGTGTACTCGCTGGACGAGAATTTCAGATTTCTTCATTCATATTTTGGAGGTCAAGAAAGAATTTCAGGTTTCTGGACGTGGCACTTTGGATGGAAATTGTGGACTTCCCCGCCAACTACAACGAATCGACTGTGAAGATTCCTTCGCTCAATTTCAGGTCATTTACAGTGGTATGTAAATGGTTCTTTCTTTTCTTTTTTTTCTTCGAAAAAGATAATTGAAATCGTGGGGTTGACGAATGGGATTTGAAAAAGATGGTATAGAATTTTTTTTTAGATTTTTTTTATTTGAATTTAGGTAAGAGTTTTTGATATGTTTTACAAATTTGAAAAGGGTTTTGAAATTTTTTTAAGGTTTTGTTGGGTTTACAGAAAGAAGAAAGAAATTCTTTTAAGTTTAATAGGCTAAAGTTTATTAGACGAATTAAATCGTTTATTGCACTTTAACTCCAAAAGTTTCACACTAATTAAATTTCTGAATATAATAAATTGCTAGCACAATAGATTTATGAATTGGACCATAAATATAGCTACATAAAACAGTATAAGAAATATCAAAAGTTGCTAGATTGGAGGTTTGGTGATACGTATTCTACTTTTCTTCCCAACCATTCAACAAGGTAACCCTTGTATATTTTTATATATTTGAGTAAATATATCACATGCTAATGATGTTTGAGATCATATATTAAAGACATAATTTTTTTTTTGAAAAGGCATTAGCATGATTCATATTTAACATTATTATAAGATTAGGAATGATATTAATGCAATAAAATATCATATGTTTCATATTATAAGTTGGAAGTAGTTTTTTCATTTTTATATTTGTTGTTATTATATGGACTTATACTTTCAAAAATAAAAAATAAAATAAAGAAAAAATAATAAAATAATAAACAATCTATAACATATCAACATATATACATATAATGACTAGTTTTTATTCTCATATACATATAATAACTAAAGTTAGTTTTTATTCTCATTTGTTTCATTAAAAATAAATTATATTTGTAAGAGCGAATGAATATACTTTGGTTGACCGTTGAACCTGACACGTGGACAAGTGTACGGACAACGATAAATAAAGAAATTGAGTGAACAAATGCTGAGTTGGCAGGGATAGACAGTTTCGGAGGAAATTGTGGACTTCCGCGCCAATTATAGACGGATCGACTGTGTGTCGCCCACAAATCTATTCATAAGCAATTACGAGTGCCGGCGGTCGCAATAGATATCAAATTTCTTTGGTGTTGTACGACCCGTGTACTCGCTGGACGAGAATTTCAGATTTCTTCATTCATATTTTGGAGGTCAAGAAAGAATTTCAGGTTTCTGGACGTGGCACTTTGGATGGAAATTGTGGACTTCCCCGCCAACTACAACGAATCGACTGTGAAGATTCCTTCGCTCAATTTCAGGTCATTTACAGTGGTATGTAAATGGTTCTTTCTTTTCTTTTTTTTCTTCGAAAAAGATAATTGAAATCGTGGGGTTGACGAATGGGATTTGAAAAAGATGGTATAGAATTTTTTTTTAGATTTTTTTAATTTGAATTTAGGTAAGAGTTTTTGATATGTTTTACAAATTTGAAAAGGGTTTTGAAATTTTTTTAAGGTTTTGTTGGGTTTACAGAAAGAAGAAAGAAATTCTTTTAAGTTTAATAGGCTAAAGTTTATTAGATGAATTAAATCGTTTATTGCACTTTAACTCCAAATGTTTCACACTAATTAAATTTCTGAATATAATAAATTGCTAGCACAATAGATTTATGAATTGGACCATAAATATAGCTACATAAAACAGTATAAGAAATATCAAAAGTTGCTAGATTGGAGGTTTGGTGATACGTATTGTACTTTTCTTCCCAACCATTCAACAAGGTAACCCTTGTATATTTTTATATATTTGAGTAAATATATCACATGCTAATGATGTTTGAGATCATATATTAAAGACATAATTTTTTTTTTGAAAATGCATTAGCATGATTCATATTTAACATTATTATAAGATTAGGAATGATATTAACGAAATAAAATATCATATGTTTCATATTATAAGATGGAAGTAGTTTTTTCATTTTTATATTTGTTGTTATTATATGGACTTATACTTTCAAAAATAAAAAATAAAATAATAAACAATCTATAACATATCAACATATATACATATAATGACTAGTTTTTATTCTCATATACATATAATAACTAAAGTTAGTTTTTATTCTCATTTGTTTCATTAAAAATAAATTATATTTGTAAGAGCGAATGAATATACTTTGGTTGACCGTTGAACCTGACACGTGGACAAGTGTATGGACAAAGATAAATAAAGAAATTGAGTGAACAAATGCTGAGTTGGCAGGGATAGACAGTTTCGGAGGAAATTGTGGACTTCCGCGCCAATTATAGATGGATCGACTGTGTGTCGCCCACAAATCTATTCATAAGCAATTACGAGTGCCGGCGGTCGCAATAGATATCAAATTTCTTTGGTGTTGTACGACCCGTGTACTCGCTAGACGAGAATTTCAGATTTCTTCATTCATATTTTGGAGGTCAAGAAAGAATTTCAGGTTTCTGGACGTGGCACTTTGGATGGAAATTGTGGACTTCCCCGCCAACTACAACGAATCGACTGTGAAGATTCCTTCGCTCAATTTCAGGTCATTTACAGTGGTATGTAAATGGTTCTTTCTTTTCTTTTTTTTCTTCGAAAAAGATAATTGAAATCGTGGGGTTGACGAATGGGATTTGAAAAAGATGGTATAGAATTTTTTTTTAGATTTTTTTTATTTGAATTTAGGTAAGAGTTTTTGATATGTTTTACAAATTTGAAAAGGGTTTTGAAATTTTTTTAAGGTTTTGTTGGGTTTACAGAAAGAAGAAAGAAATTCTTTTAAGTTTAATAGGCTAAAGTTTATTAGACGAATTAAATCGTTTATTGCACTTTAACTCCAAAAGTTTCACACTAATTAAATTTCTGAATATAATAAATTGCTAGCACAATAGATTTATGAATTGGACCATAAATATAGCTACATAAAACAGTATAAGAAATATCAAAAGTTGCTAGATTGGAGGTTTGGTGATACCTATTCTACTTTTCTTCCCAACCATTCAACAAGGTAACCCTTGTATATTTTTATATATTTGAGTAAATATATCACATGCTAATGATGTTTGAGATCATATATTAAAGACATAATTTTTTTTTTGAAAAGGCATTAGCATGATTCATATTTAACATTATTATAAGATTAGGAATGATATTAATGCAATAAAATATCATATGTTTAATATTATAAGTTAGAAGTAGTTTTTTCATTTTTATATTTGTTGTTATTATATGGACTTATACTTTCAAAAATAAAAAATAAAATAAAGAAAAAATAATAAAATAATAAACAATCTATAACATATCAACATATATAGATATAATGACTAGTTTTTATTCTCATATACATTTAATAACTAAAGTTAAGTTTTTATTCTCATTTGTTTCATTAAAAATAAATTATATCAGACTAATTTCATAAACAACCCATTGTAAAATATATTTATATTATTGTTACAAACTTCCTTAAAAAACGGTAGATAGAAGCACAAGGATTTGTAAATATATAAATAAAAAAGCCCAAGGATTTATTGCAAAATTATTACAAATAAAAAAACATATAAACAATTAATTTGAGATTTAAAAAAAAATTAAAAAAAAATCTACAGTTAATAAATAAAATTAACAAACCATATTAACATGTAAATTACATAATTAGAATTAATTAATATTTATAATTTAAAATACAAAAACAGATGAATCACATACACTGAATTTCTAATTCTTCGTCATAAGTTTTTTTAATAACAATTCTAAATTTTTCATTATAGTTAAGATTATTAAATTAAATACATTTAAAACAAATAAATAAGATTTTCATTTACATGTGAAAAATAGTTCAATTTCATAAGTATCTCACCATGTACCCAATGCACAATTCATCATAAAAAGCATAAATGCAAAACTCAACATAAAAAGCATAATATTGTCGGCACAGCATATAAACCTCAACTAGAGTATCAAATCAAATCACTGTCATTAGTCTATGAACAGAAAAAAATACACACTTTTTCCATGGCTGGTAGATTTAACAATAACGGTGAAAAAGAGACCAGCCACCTTCACAAATTTATTTCTAAAGGGGAAATAGATTAAATATGTCAGTAGGCTCGCATAGAATAGTCGATTGAAAGATGAGTAGGCGAACCTAACTAATTGCCAATTTGCTTATGAATTAAGCAACCCAATTTTTAATAGAGTTTTTTTTATGTCATAGAAATGCACGAGGCATGTAAACATTCTTCATCAGATTTCTCTTCACCTGGTCAATGCTAATAATTCAAAGCCCTACAGATAATTGACTCAGCTTTCGAATTAATTCTACATATTAATGTTTTTTGTAGTGTCAGAATTTGTTTCAGCTTTTGAATTAATTCTACATATTAATGGTTTTTGTAGTGTCAATTTGTTAGATTGCTTATATCACTGTAAAAGTCCAAACTTAAAGCATAGACAGGAATAGAAGCTAGAAAAATTCCATTTGGCAAAAGATCTTCATTTCCTCTGGAATCTTGCTGATAGCGGCCAGGATATCTTCACAGTGACTTCTGTGCACCTCTCGATCGATGGGACAATGTGGGTGCCTGACAACTTATGGTGTCTGAGCCTCACAGCTCAAAATCAAAATAAAATCAAAAGTCGAATCCAAACAGATAGAATGTTGAAACACAGTTCTAATAGAAAATGGCCAAAAAACATGGGTCTACATTGCGCGACCTCTGAAAACACAGCTATATTACAAAATGGCCGATAGACACGGGTTTACATTGTACAACCCGTCGAGTTACATTTTAAAATCAGGTCATAGCGAGTATGAGTCAAGCTTTGGGCCACAACTTGCTCTAGCTTTTCAGTGGGATACTGGGAAGTAATCTGAAACGAATAGATTGAACAATATCCAAGGCAGTAAAATCCAGGAAAAAATAAATGTTGCATTTCAACTAATGTTTTATGATGCTTTTCCATTGGCCTGCTTATGGAAGGGCCACAGATTGACAATACGTTCTAAAACTCCACCACTCTTTGTAAACAAGCCTGAAAAAGATTGTGGAGTCGCTGCAGGAGGGAAGTCTTCTGCTGGCATTGCAAAGGGACGCATCATATTTTCTAGCCTGTCAAGTGTTAGACAAGAGTCTGCTTCCTGCAATCTCTCTGGACCCATAATAGGGAGGGTATGATCTCGATAACGTGGTGAAGCCTGCCAGCACATATATATTTATGCATCCAATTAGAAAAGGACCAGTATCCTAGCAACAATATATGTAATAAAAGTAGTCATTGTGCAGGGTCATAAACGAGTTCCTGTGCACGATCATTTCTATATTAGAAACCTTGAAATTGAATCGTATCCAAAAGATATACCTCGAGAGGACTGAGACCTGCACCGCGGCTATATGTCAGCTCAATACGGAACCTCCGTGGATCTTCTTGTGCTACCTGCATTTATTCAAACGGCCATCAAAATATATCAAGCCCTATAATCAAGTACACTGTTGATGAACAAGCCAAATAGAATTTGGTAAAATTCTGAATAGTTTCATCTAGAAACTCATTACATTTTTATTGAAAAGCAGTTCGCGCATTAGAAAAGTAGTTTGGATGTTTGGATGCTCATTGTTGAATATGGGACGAGAGAAAATTAGGAATGAGCATTCTAGAATAACCACCATAATTAGCACAGGAACCGGCAGACTAGACTCCAATACAATGAAAGAACAGAATTTACATTGCATTTTGCAAAGAGGGAAATCTTGTAAATGCTCAAGAGAAAGTGCTATCATAAATATTTAAATTAAATACACATTATTTTTGCATGGGTCACCGACTTAACGAAAGATGCTCCACAACAAGGTCTTTCTGTTTCAGATTCATGTTTATAGCAGTGTTCCACGGGGATGCGTCCCTTTAGAGGGGTGCATGTACCTCACACTCGGGGAAACTTTTCCCCATCTCTTTTTTGGGAAACATGAAAGAGACATGTTGGGAAACATGAAAGAGACATGTGGATACGCAAGGGGAAATGTTTCCCAATGTTGGGACATGTTTCCCCACAACGGGTGTTTGTGAGAGTTCCCCTCAAAAAGGGATAAACGTCCTCGTAATTTTGCTTGAAAACAATGATTTATGAGTGGGAAGCTTAATATTCAACCCTAGGCTCTACTAATGCTATATAATTAATGATAATGTTAAATTCTTAAAGTAAAATGATTGAAATGGAAGATAAAGGAGAATGTTTAAACTCAAAATGTTTGAGAGTGGTTCTAACCTCATTGGATGTCAAATGGAGCAAGTATAATTTTAGATCTCACTCAAAATCGAACAAATTTAACAGTTTTTCAGGATTTCAGGATTGGGAGAATTGCAACATTTCCATTGGATTTTGTCATGTACGAGGGTATGGAATTAGTATTTAATCAAAAGCACCAAGCCCTCTATGTACCTATTAGTATTTAATCAAAAGCACCAAGCCCTCTATGTACCTTACACTGGCACTTTGACTCGTTACTCTTTACTATTTTTGAATTTTACTTATACCAAGTTACTATCCTGGTCTTAGATTTCAATATCTACTATATTCTCTTTTGCATAGTACTAATTGTTGAAGAATCTAGGGCAAATTAGGTGTGGTGTGATTCTTCGTTACTTGATAACAATTTGTGGAGTCTTTTTACTTTTCTTGTTACCTCAATCTTCTTCTTCTTCTCATTAATGCATGTGTGTGTATTTCATCAAACTTCTACTAAAACATAAGAACAAGAGAACAAGATGTTGGTTTTTTGCCAGGGCCAAACCCTTTCGTGAATTTCTCTTATTGAAGCTTCTATTGATCAATGCCAAACCCTAGACCCTTAATAAAAGAGGAAAACCCTTTCGTGAATTTCTCTTATTGAAGCTTCTATTGATCAATGCCAAACCCTAGACCCTTGATAAGAATGTCCTCCAAGCAAAAGTCATGTCCTCTCCTCTTTCCTGCACTTTGCTCCCCGGCACATAGGCTTTCTCCTTCCGGCACTTTTCTCCTCTGCACTTCACCTTCCTTCTTTGTTTCTTGTCCAGAGATAGGCCTTCCTTGAGTGAGCCTTCTAGATGAGGTGTTCCTCTTCTATCCCTTGCTCAAGTAGACTTCTTCTTTTATCAACTGAGGTCCTTCTTGAGATATGAGTATATGACTGTACTGCTGTTTTGCTGCCCTAGTTTCTCGCACGTGTGGGAGGTTCACTAGGTGTTGTATGCCCTTCTCTCCTTCGCTTGGGTGTCTTTCTTCTACGCTTGAGTAGGAGGCCTTGTAGGCTTAGATTTGGCCCCAAACAAAGATAAATGAGTGACTGTGAATTGTTGCTGTCCTAGCTGCAGGGACAGCCCTCTGTTACTTCGCACATGTGACTGCGGTAGGCTTCAGAATAGCCCTAGTAACTTTGCTATTCTTCCTTGCTTCTTTACTTGAGTGGGAGGCCCTTTTGGCCTATGTTCTTAGCTCAATTAATGAAGTTTGTGGGACTGTGATAGAGGGCTGCTATGACAGCAGGGAGACCCTCTCCTTCGCACGCGTGACTGTCTTTTAGCCCTAAAACTGTCCTTCAAAGCTTCAGTATTTCTTCCTCCTTCGCTACACTTGAAGTCCTTTTCCTTGAATTTTCCACACCCTTTTCTTGTCCTCTTTCTCGCTGATTTCAGAGATCTTATTATGCTTCTTTGAGAAGGTCGAATGACTCCTTATATAGGAGTTTGTCTCCTTTTAGGCTGACTAGAGGCCGACATGAAGACTTGAGGCTGACTTGCTTGTTATAATTCAGATTGCTTCATTTGATGGTGCCATTGCTTGGAGGAGGCTTATGAATTTGCTTGGAGGTATTCTCTTGACCTTAATACATAATCATACAAGGTGTAACATGCCCTTAAGGTCTTCAACCTTTTTCTTTTGACTATTTGACTCACCTATAGCACTTTGACTAGGGCTAGACCTATTTCAATGAGCAAGAAACTCATTGACACATATTATAAAATAACAATTTTTTTTTCTTGAATAGGTACAAATATCAAAAGTAAATTTACGAAGACCGAACCGAGTTACATTTCCTTCAACACTAATTAGATTTTAGAACGATGAATGACGAATTTTAATTTTAAATCAATTTAAAATCTAAAATGATGAATGATGAATTTTAATTTTACATCAATTTAAAATCTAAAATGACAAATGATGAATTTAATTTTTAAATCAATGTAAATTCTAAAATGCTGAATAATGAATCATGAATATGGATCAATGTTTCCATTATTGAATCTCGTGGTGTATGGATGAATGATGTATGTATCAGTAAGAATGATAAGTATGGATCAATGTACATTGTATTTCATTATTAAATTCAATTATGTATAGATCCATGTATTTATGCTTTCATTATTGAATATATATATATATATATATATATACCTGACATCCCGTCCTTCCTAAATTTCTCTAAAATTTGAGGGTACTCCCACACGTCACCTATGCATCTCCCAGCGCTTGCATCTCCATCCTGAAGTCTTGGTAGAACATCAGTTTATAGTAAAAAACATACAAAGACACAGTTCATCGATGAAAAGTTAAACGACCACAGAGGCTATTACCCTTCTACACACAGTATTACCAGTCTACACTGTTGATTATATACAGAGTAAGGAGAAAAGTAGGTTTATGTATTATTTGAAATACCGATACATGAAACTTCTATACCGCTTGCAGAGTATAAGCAATTGTAAAAGGACAGATATATTGAGGCCAGAAATTGGAGTGGAAGCTTAATGCATATGCTACTGTAATACTTCATGGATGTATGAATGTTAGACGGTTAGTCATGTTGAAAATAAAATGAACTTGAAAGTTTTATATGAGTATTATTGATTTCACAGGTTATCATAATTCTAGTTGGATTCCTGGATGCAAACCATGACACAATTTAAATCCAAAAATTCTTAAAAAATGAAAGGATTTATGTTTATAAGTAGTCATTCTCTAGTGTGAACACAGGAATATCCAAGAAAAAATGTCTTTGCCGAAAGAATTTCAATGGCAATTATAATAATTATTATTGAGTTGATGTGTTGTCACAAGATTAAGTTCATATAGAAATATGACTGGATAATTTTTTATAAAGGATGATGAGACTGTTTAATCAGTAAACATGTATTATAAACATTTATTCTCTTTGTATTTTACCTTTATCTCTTTTGAATGATTTAGTTTAAATGGACTAGTTATCGACTTCATTGTATTTTATTAAAAATATGGGCAAATTCGAACACACTTCCACAATTTTACACTCCCTCTATATAAATATATAATTCTTAATATAAATGAATGCACATATATATGTAAGAAAAAGCAATCTATAGTATCGTATTTTAACTCTCTTTCACTCTTTTGTATATCAATGTTTGATTTGTTGATACTAAGCTCATATTATTTGGTAACTAGCTGAATGATTGCAGCCTCTAGATCTAGTCACGTCTAGGGTGTCCGTGCCACACTCTTACTAGAGATAACATTGATGGGCTTCTTAGAATCAAATCCCTAGATCTATCCTCCTCAGAGGGTTTCGACCTCCTCTTCTACTCTATTAGATTAAGCTTATGATGGCATAGTTTTGACTTAATTTCCAGATTAGGGTTATAATAGCAATTATGCAGAGTGTTGATTGAATGAGTTATACCGTCAAGGCACATGGTTTTTCTTTGCGAAACTCTTTTTTCAAGTTATCTCTATTGTGCCTCTTTTCTTTGTCGCTACTTGTAGAAAATTGAAGATCGCTACCAATGCAAACTTAACCCAATTTAGAAGTCATGCTACTGTAACCCCAAGTAAGATTTTAGTAAGTCCGTGGTGTTGGTTGACAAAAACTTGGAAGTTGCTCGTATCGTTTGAATCTTTGTACCTATTTTTAAATGTTTTCCAATAATAAATATATTTTATACTTGAGAAGTATACACTTTGCCTTCATGATTTTTTGGACATCTGTTGATATCATGCATTGTTTGGACATGGCTTTATTGAATATCAATGATTTTTTTTTTTTTAATTCAATATATGTGTATATATTTCTTTATTGTATCCACTGATTTTTTCCCGATTCTTTCCCAATCCGATTAAAACTCTTCGCTCTTTTGCCTCGCCGATTTATTGCCGATTCCGAGTCTGGTAACATTGATCCATATTGACAATTACTTGTCAAAACCAAGTTTGGTGTTCTATTGTGCTAAGATTTCTAAAAAAAATATAAGAAATGATTTATTTGCTTTAAATATTATTGGTTCTTCAAAATTTTAGGCGCTCTAGGAGTCCATCCATATTGACAATTTCTTGTCAAAACCAAGTTTGATGTTCTATTGTGCTAAACTTTCTAAAAAAAATAAGAAATAATTTTTAGTACCGAGACTACAACTTGGTTTTCTTCTAAGCTAAGTCACAGGACACGTCCCTCAGGGTCTCGTGTCCTGTATTTCACGTGTCAGACACAAAATGTGCCCTAAAACACGTCGAAAACGTTTTTTTCATGTCCTCTAATCGAGACACATGTTTTAGAAATGGCGAAAACATGCCCTAACATTTTTGGGTCTTAGGACATAGGTCCCACAAAAAGTGACATTTAAAACCCGCGACATGGTTTATCTTTGGGTTTTTTTGTCATTGTTCACCGCCGAAGTCGAGTTTGCTCGTCGCCAAAATCGAATTTGCAGTGCAGTGTGAGGAAATTTGAGTCGAGTTTGCTCGCTGCCGAAATTGAATTTGTTGTACAGTGTGAGGAATTTTGTTGGAATTGAGCACAGTGTTCACAACTTCACATTTAGAGCGCAGTTCACAAGTTCTTCTAAATTTCTAGTTTTATTTTATTAATTATGATATTTCTAAATTTCTAGTTAGTAGTTTCTTATGCAGCTTGAACAATTGTTAATAACACAAACAATGAACATTGAACTGTGAACATCATTGATGTAGTAAATTAATAAACAAACTAGTAAATTACTAAATAGTAAATAGTAAATACATATCTTCATGATTCATATTTGTAGATGTTTTAATTTATAAAATATAGACTAG
Organism: Pinus taeda; assembly: GCA_000404065.3. Classification (NCBI taxonomy): domain Eukaryota; kingdom Viridiplantae; phylum Streptophyta; class Pinopsida; order Pinales; family Pinaceae; genus Pinus; species Pinus taeda. The sequence continues at coordinate 22,574 of APFE030528351.1, forward strand.
GCATTATATTTCAGTATATATATATAAAACGTGTCCCCCGTGTCCTGTTTTCGGAGTTGCTGTGTCTCGTGTCGAATACTCATATTTATGTGTCCTCGTGTCATGTGAATTAGCTTCTAAATTATATTTACCCAAAACGTAAGTTTACCTGTCAATCCATATAGACAATTTCTTGTCAAAACCAAGCTTGATGTTCTATTGTGCTCAACTTTCTTAAAAAAATAAGAAATGATTTTTTAGCACTGAGACTACAACTTGGTTTTCTTCTAAGTCGTATTTACCCCAATGGTAGGTTTACCTCCAAACAGATTCAAAGCTCGTACATACAACCTCTAAGAGATGTTTTCAAACAGTTCTAAGTTTGTTGGAAAATATGGTTGCATTGTCAGTGTTTCATTTTGAAAAAGAAATGGAAAATTGAATTTTTTTAAATTTGCCTCCAAAAATTAATAGGTCCGCTGGGCCCCTAAGAGGCACCCATTCAACCCCACTTGAAGGCTATCCTCATTTGGACACAATTTGATCACAGACATTTTTGATTCAGTGAAATTACAGGAGAGCCGAAATTTCAGGAGGATGGCTGAAATTCTTGGGATGGCCGAAATTTTAGGAACATGGTTTTTGATAGGACACTTCATCATGATTTTGGTCACTGGTTTGGTTATTATTCTGCTATGTTTATTTATGATGTATAAATGAATCTGGAAACATTCTCTCCCTTATAAAGAAGAACTTTCTTGGGTTTTCCCTTTATTGGTTTTTCCCTGGTTGTGTGCCTAATTTCTGTGTCTTGTCTTATTGTTTTATGGCTACTTTACTGCTCTTTCATATTTATTAGTTGATGTTTTTCTTCTGTATAACTTTCTAAAAAATATTGAATTCTAATACTATTTGACACTAATGTTTAATTGATCATTGAAATAGTTATCAAATAAAGAAAAACCCTATTTTAACAGGTGACCTGAAAATCAACAAAATTTACCCCAAACAAATTCCAAGCTAGTAGTTACAACCCTCTAAAACTTTGTAATTCACTATTTTCGAATATTTTAGTGTTGCAATTACGGTCCTCGACCAACTTCTCCCTTTGGGGAAAGAATATTAGACAAAATTTAGCAAAATCTGTATGTCAAACACTAACGGAGTTTCTAATTATAATTTATTGATGAGAGGTTTCTAATTATAATTCACGGATGAGAAGTTCTAGCGAACATGCACTTTATTTGTACTTTATTCTCTTCTCTTTTAGGTGACAAATTAAATTAATCACTTTTTCACTTTAACATATTTTATTATTGGAGACTTCAACATATTTTATTATTGGAAACATGGTCAGACACAATTACTCTCGCATAGTTTTGTAATATATACGCACATACTTTTTCACTCTTTCTAGATTTCTTAACGCAAAATAACTTATTATTGGAGACTTCAACATATTTTATTATTAGAGACATGGTCAGACACAATTACTCTCCCATAGTTTTGGGATATATACACACATACTTTTTTCACTCTTTATAGATTTCTTAACACAAAAAACAAGAGTGTGCATTACAAAACTATAGGAGTGATCATATTTGAACATGTCTCCAATGAAATACGTTGAAGTAGGAATGTGATCAATTTTAACTCACCCAGATATATAATTAATTAATTTTAACAATATTCTCTTTAGTGTTTGCCAAATTGCTCGCTTATGTTATAATAATAATAATATCCATTTTTAAGGTCACGGCCAAGCCAGACACCAAATTGGTGTATGAGACCCCCTTGTTTGTGGACAAGGGACCCACCTCCGCGCAGCGATTTGACTGCTAAGTCTACGAAGGCATACATACTCTACCCCCTCTGGTTTTGAACATGTGACCTCTTAGGAGGAAACACATGCTCTTAACCATTAGGCCCACTCAAGCTGTATATATTGTGTTCGAGCATTTGCGTTATTGCCCTTGTACTCATTTCATTTGGTATTAGAACAAAATGATCACATTTTCTAGATGTAGTCACATCTAGAGTTTTCATTTCACATCCTTGCTAGATCTAACACCATCAAGATTCTTGGGATTAGGGTCCTAGAACATTTTATTGGTGATTTGAATACACTTGAATAAGTGCCATGGGGTGCATAGTATTGGCTCCATTTCTAGATTAGGGTTATCATAGCAATTTGTGCTACATCCAATTAATTATCCCCTTGAGAAATCAATCTTTAGTATTTTTGGAATGCCTAGTTTAAGACACAACTTTATTTTTTACCCAACAACTAGATTGATATTGCACTAGCAACATTAGAAGCCAGGTTCGAACACCATTTCCATATTGGGATCATTATATAATTATGAATAATATTGAGGAAGTTACAATGATTTTATGTTGTGGTTTTGTTCAACCTCACAACCCTTATAGAAAAGGACAATCCAATTGTACATAAGCTTCTCTTTTTTTGCAAACCCTAGATAATTTTTTTTCAAGGCAAACTAACAACGAAAAAAATATATTTTTGTGTAATCTCTTGCACATCAATAAGGAATTCAAATGGAAGCAAAAACAATTTAAAAAACAAAAGTGGGAAATCATGATGGCCATGTGTTGATTTTCCCAACCCCAAGAACCTGGATGAATATTTTCAAGCAAATTCCCTTGCAATAAAATATTCATTACACAAATATACTAAATATAAAGCACACTTAGGATTTTAACACGTAAACGAAATAGAGAACATAAGCTAAATCAATACACCAATCTCATACACATGCACACATAATATTTATGTCATTCAAATCAGTTCTTCATTCAAATAACTTTAGGACTTGCTGTGAAAATTCGAGAATCCCACCCGAATCAACTACTGCAACAATTGATTAAACTTCTCCTATTTGTTAATTACTAAAAAAATTATCTACTGCTTCCGACAACAAATATCGAAGCTAATACAACTGCAACCTTCACTTAACTAATTAATTTGCCCAAAACAAGAACAAAACAATAGAGAAAGATACACAAGTGACACAATATTTGTTGGACAAATGTCCCCGGAAAAACCCAATGTGGGAAAACCGGTGCAACAGCTTTGAGGGTTTTATATTATTAAGCAGTGGTTTCTGAATACAACTCTGGATTCCCTTCCAACAATCTAGTTACAGAGAAAATAAATTGGTAGAAAAACTTAGTGAGATTACCTCACTCTACCCAGCAAGTCTCCGCTGATTTGGCAGCTGAACCAACTATCCTTGACTATCTTTGCGCTGGCCCTACGTCAGCCTCAAAATGCTCTGAGTTACCTCAACTGGGAAATGTTTGCCTTCTAGAGCAGTTTCCAGCCCTCCCAGCTCAGAAATGTCAACTCCCTCTACAAACTCAAACTTCTGCACTGAAGACTGCACAGTGTCTGCGTCAACCCTCCTGGCTTAGCATCAAGCTTTGTGTGGGCCCTTCTGGCCCAGTGTCAACCCCTCCTGAGTCTGCGCTACCTCCTCCTAGTGTCTCTTTGCCTCTCTATTGCGTATCCTGGGTCTTGGAGAAGATACTCCAACCAAACTATCCCTACCCCTCATTGCAATAGCCCACTATCGAAAATCTCCCGGCAGCTCTTCTGCTTTGCTTCAGAAAATCAAACTTTTGAACTCTCTCTGTCTTTCCAAATGACCCTCAAACCTCCTTAAATAATCTCCTCTTTGACATTCAACGACCTAGATCAGAAGCTAATCAATGGCTAAGATCATTTTTGCTTGATCCTTGTCTTCTTCTAGAAGTTACAACCACAATTTGTATTAATACCCTTTAATTATTTTATCTTCCTAAGTTTAGACTTAGGGTCTCATTAAAAATAGTTAATTATTTTAATAAAATTGTTTCTGGGTGGAATTTCCCAAAACGCTTTTTGGGTTCTTTGGAATACATGTGCCCAAGCCTCCCTGCAAAATTTGAGACTTAGAGCACATCCGATGCTACCAGAAATCAACACTCCCTCTTAGCGAGGAATGTGCTCTAGCAATGCAACTTGTTGAAGCATCATTCTGTTCTGCAACACCTCCCTCTGCATTGTTGATGTTTGCCATGCTATCCACCAATCACAGTGCAAATGTTGCATCTGTACTGCTACTAACCCTGCCACTGTCAACACTCCATCCATACTGCAACTCCCTCTAAATTTCTGCATCAATGCTACTGGTGGCAATGCCTCTGCATTGCAAACTGCTGTTGCAACGGAAAAGCATCCCAAATTACTAACTAACTATGTTCAGTATGATACCATGTGAATGTTGGAGCCTAACTGCTGCTAGTCTCTGCGTTGACCCTCTGAATCTTCTGCATTGTTGTTGACCTCTGCTCTGTGCCATCTGCACTGCTACCAACTCTGCTCTGGTGCTTCTAGCCACTGCAACTGTCTCTCCAACACTCCTCGGCACCATCCAACACTAGTCCATCCTGTTACCACAAAATTGGGCTCCTGTAGCAAGGTAATGATCCAAGAGGTGGGCTCCTCAAGGATCCTACCCATCTATAGCTCTTTCGAACTACAACTCCAAATCTCCCCACCTCCCTCTTAGAGATGCGATTGCCATCTCTGCCACACAAAACTATTGAACTGCTCCTCTCTTCTTCTTACTGTTGTTGCTCAACCAATAAGAAAACAGACTTCTTGGCGGGAAGTCTACTGAGGAAAAATTCCCTCATAGTGCTTCTCTTCTCTTCTGACATCTTTCTACCCAACAAAATGACTTGTAGAAAATATGCGTCCCACCAGTGCTTCCTCACGCTAAGGCTTCAGCATTGCTCCCTCTGCCACGACAAGATTTCGATCTAGAAGCTCTTCTCTTTGTCAACTCACTTAGAGAGAGATTGCCTCGAAACTCTGCCCTCTCGGCTTGGACTGTGCAAACCCTCTGGGGTTTCGAACTACTGCCTCCTGTAGCTTTTTTGACCCCCTTTCTTGCTTAGCATTGGGTTCTCTGGCACTGTTCTTCTTGCTTCACCTGCACTCACTCTGATACCATATGAAAATTCGAGAATTCCACTCAAATCAACTACCGCAGCAACTGATTAAACTTCTCTTGTTTGTTAATTACTGAAACAAATTATCTACTGCTTCCTAAAACAAATATCGAAGCTAATACAACTGCAACCTTCACTTAATTAATTAATTTGCCCAAAACAAGAACAAAACAATAGAGAAAGATACATGTGACATAGTTTTTTTGGACAAATGTTCTTGAAAAAACCCAATGTGGGAAAACCAATGCAACAACTCTAAGGGTTTTATATTATTAAGTAGTAGTTTCTGAATACAACTCTGGATGCCCTTCTAGCAATCTAGTTGCAGAGAAAATAAATTGGCAGAAAAGCTTAGTGACATTACCTCACTCTGCCCGGCAAGTCTCAGCTATTCCAGCAACTGAACCAACTGTCCCCTCTATCTCTATGTTGGCCCTGCGTCAACCTCAAAAGGCTTTGCGTCCGCTCAACTAGGAAAGGTTTTCCTTCTAGAGCAGTTTCCATCCCTCTCGGCTCAGAAATGTCAGCTCCCTCTACAAACTCAGACTTCTACACTAAAGACTGCAAAACTTCTGCATGAACCCTCCTAGCTCAGCATCAAGCTCTGCGTCGGCCCTTCTGGCCCAGTGTCAACCCCTCCTGGGTCTACGTTGCCTCCTCCTGGTGTCTCTCTGCCTCTCTGCTGTGTACCTTAGGTGCTGGAGAAGATACTCCAACCCGGCTATCCTCGCCCCTCACTGCAATAGCCTACTATCGAAAATCTCCCAACAGCTCCTCTGCTCTACTTCAGAAAATTGAACTTTTGAACTCTCTGCGTATCTTTCCAAATGACTGTCAAGCCTCCTTAAATAGTCTCCTCGTTGACATTCAACGACACAAATTGGAAGCTAATCAATGGCTAAGATCATTTCTGCTTGATCCTTGTCTTCTTCTAGAAGTTACACCCACAATTTGTATTAATACCCTTTAATTATTTTATTTTCCTAAGTTTAGACTTAGGGTCCCATTGAAAATAATTAATTATTTTAATAAAATTGTGTCTGGGTTCTTTGGAATACGTGTGCCCAAGCCTCCCTGCAAAATTTGAGACTTAGAGCACATCCAATGCTACCAGAAATCAACACCCCCTCTTAGCGAGGACTGTGCTTTAGCAATGCAACCCGCTAAAGCATCACTTTGTTGTACAACACATCCCTCTTCGCTGCTGATGTCTAACATGATGTCCACCAACCACTGTGAAAATGTTGCATTTGTACTGCTACTGACCCTACAACTGTCAACATTGCATTCGTACTGCAACTCCCTCTAAATTTCTGCATCTATGCTACTGCTGACACTGCCTCTACACTGCAAACTGCTGCTGCTACTGCATCAACAACGGAAAAACATCCCAAACTACTGACCTAACTGTGTTTAGTATGATACCATGTGAATATTGGAGCCTGATTGTTGCTAGTCTCTGCACTGACCCTCTAAATCTTTTGCGTTGTTGCCGACCTCTGCTCTGTACCATCTGCACTACTGCCAACTCTGCTCTGCGTTGTTCAGTCTCTGGCACTCCTAGCCACTGCAACTCTCTCTGACACTCCTCAGCACCATCCGACACAAAAATTGGGCTCCCATTTGTAGCTCTTTCGAACTACAACTCCAAATCTCCCCACCTCCTTCCTGGAGATATGGCTGCCATCTCTGCCACACAAAACTGTCGAGCTCCTCTCTACTTCTTATTGTTGTTGCTCAACCAATAAGAAAACACACTTCTTCGCTGGAAGTCTACTGAGGAAAAAATCCCTCACAATGCTTCTCTTCTCTTCTGACGTCTTTCTGCCCAGCGAAACGACCTGCAAAAAAGCTACGTTTCACCAACTCTTCCTCACGCTAAGGCTTCAGTGTTGCTCCCTCTGCCACAGCTAGATTTCGATCTGGGATCCCTTCTCTTTGTCAACTCACTTAGAGAGAGATTGCTTCGAAATTCTGCCCTCCCGACTTGGATTGCGCAAACCCTCTAGGGTTTTGAACTGCTACCTCTTGTAGCTTTTCCAACCTCCTTTACTACTCAATGTTGGGTTCTCTGCAACTATTCTTCTTGCTTCAACTGCACTCGCTCTTATACCATGTGAAAATTCGAGAATCCCACCCGAATCAACTACTGCAGCAACTGATTAAATTTCTCCTATTTGTTAATAACTGAAACAAATTATCTACTGCTTCCTACAACTAATATCGAAGCTATTACAACTACATCCTTCACTTAATTAATTTGCCCAAAACAAGAATAGAACAATAGAGAAAGATACACAAGTGACAGTATTTTTTGGACAAATTTGCCCACAAAAACGTAATGTGGGAAACTAGTGCAGCAACTCTGAGGGTTTTATATTATTAGCTAATAGTTTCTGAATACAACTCTGGATACCCTTCCAACAATCCAGTTATAGAGAAAATAAACTGGCAGAAAAACTTAGTGAGATTACCTCACTCTACCCGGCAAGTATCGACTGATCCGATAGCTAAACCAAAAGTCCCCGGCTATCTCTGCGTTGGCTTTGCGTCAGCCTCAAAAGGCTTTGCGTCAGCTCAACTGGGAAACGTTTACCTTCTAGAGCATTTTCCAGCCCTCCCAGCTCAGAAATGTCATCTTCCTCTGCAAACTCGGACTTTTGCACTGAAGACTGCACAGCTTTTGTGTGAGCCCTCCTGGCTCAACGTCAAGCTCTGGGTGAGCCCTCTTGGCTCAACGTCAAGCTTTGCATTGGCCCTTCTGGCCCAACGTCAACCCCACCTAGGTCTACGCTATCTCCTCTTGGTGTCTCTCTACCTCGCTAGTGCGTATCTTGGGTCCTGGAGAAGGTACTCCAACTCAACTATCCCTGCCCCTCACTGCAATAGCCTACTATCAAAAATCTCCCGGCAGCTCCTTTGCTCTGCTTCAAAAAATCGAACTTCCGAACTCTCTGTGTGTCTTTCCAAATGACCCTCAAGCCTCCTTAAATAATCTCCTCGTTGACATTCAACGACCCAGATTAGAAACTAATCAATGGCTAAGATCATTCCTGCTTGATCCTCGTCTTCTTCTAGAAGTTACACCCATCGTTTGTATTAATACCCTTTAATTATTTTATTTTCCTAAGTTTAGACTTAAGGTCCTGTTGACTACTACGTGTCAACTACCCATAGCAGTACACCCCCTTTTTCGCAAAAGGGATAGCGCTTGATCGATATGTCTGTGCCATTCGACTGTTATCATCAGCTCAATCATGTTACGTTGTAAACCTAGTCTGCATGTGTAAATTGTAAATAATCTTAGCAGATCTGTGTCATGTATGTATTTGCCTAGGTAAACCTAATCTTCTAGTGATAATTTATGTTCCAGAAGGTTTTTTGTCTCACCGATCCATGATCGGCAGAGTTTTCCTTCAGCGTAACCCCAAAGCCAGAATGGATTTTGTCATTAAAATCTTAGGGGAATCCTAGTGTGCTAGGTCGAGTCTATGTAAAAGTAATTTGGAAATAATCCTAACTATTTGGTTAGGTTATTACAAAAGCTTGATCTGCTAGATTATGTTTGTGTTGCAGAACTGGGTAGCCCATGAGGGTTTTTGTCAAATGGGTTTTCCCCCTTGAGATGTAAAATTGTAAAAATCATGATGTAAAGTGTCTTGAGGGTTAGAAAATAATTAATCCCCTCATAGGTCCTAGGTCCTAGGTGTTTTTTCCAAAGGCTAAGTTCGAGGGTCCAAAAATAAAAAACATAATAATAAATAAATAAATAAAATAATTAAAAAAAAAAAATAAAATTAAAAAATAAATAAATAAATAAATAAAATTTTAAAATAAATAAAATAATAAAATAATAATAAGTCAAAGTTTTGAGGAAATAAATGCAAAATTTTAATTTTTAATATATTAAAATGCATTTAAAATTTCAACGGATGAGATTAAAAGAGATTTTGATCCTCATCGACGGTCGAGATCACTTTGACAAGGATCACTCGAACTAGCTGTTGGGAAATTTTCCTTTAAATAGGGTGTCAGGGGTCATTTGAGATCATTTTATCTTAGAGTCGTGTGCTAAAGAAAGCTCTCTTGTAGTCATTCTCCATGTGCAATAAAGAAAGACTTTGGGGTTGAAATCTTGCTGGTATTACTCTTCTGGAAATGTTGTAAGATGTTTTATTTTTGTGGATGATTTTAATTTCAGCCATTGATGATAGCTTTATGAAAAGTGATTTTAAACACAGGTATCTTGTTTAGTCACTAGGGTTTGAATGATAGTTAAATTTCTGAATATGATGGCAGGTGTCTCCATTAGATCTGGATTTTAGTATCGTTTTCTCCCTCTTTGTTAATGGTTGGATTAAGCTGTGCAAGATATCCTTCATTTTGAGTTCATCGGGTGTTCGGGAAAGTTCTCGGCTGAACCAGCCAATTCTCGGATTGCATTTTCTGAAGAGCTCAGTTGGTTTTGATCCCGGGCTTATTATTAAAATTTTTGTTGTGAATGCATGAAGGGTTTTCTGAAGCACCTCATCTTAATTTTAAAATTTTAAAAATATGTGTGGCATACTGACAAATCTGGCTATTTAGAGCCTTTAAACTGTGAATATTGTAATTATTTAGCTGGTTTTAGAGTTTTTAGTTTTCTTTCTTGCATATTTTGTTTCTGGGCGTTTGTTTTTTGTCACTACAGGTTGCAGATATGAAGGTGAGGTTCAATCTTGAAGACAAATCTAGGCCCTGGAGGGTAAAATCTGGGCTCAGAACCCCTCTTTCGCAGGTGTACGTTTCTATTGCTCAAGGGTTTGAAGATCCAGAAAAATTTGTTAAGGGTTCAATTGATTCAAAAAAATTTAAGGTTTCTGAAGGAATTTAAGGTTTTTTACAGGCCATCTGTCTGCTCTTGCCTTGGGTCTTATTTTCACAGAGAAATTTCAAATTTTTTTTAGGAATAATAATCGTTGGGCTTTCATTAGTGTTTTGCAGGAAATTCTCAACTGCTGCCATACGCAGCTGCCAGCTCCTCATCTGCCCGCAGCTCTCATCCTCACCACCATCGTTGCAGCTCCTTTCCACGCAACTGTATCACGCCATCCATCGAGCAGCTTCATTCCCGTGCTTCTGTCGGCTTTCATTTCGTTCCGTTGCATGTTGTTTCCTCCAGTTTCTCTTGTTGCCTCACCCCCATGCAGCATTCACCGTAAAAAAATCATGCATTTTAGCAGCCTCAGCCTTCTCCTACACCACTATTCAAACTCCTCTCGCTCAAGCTTATTTCTTGTCTGTCGAATCCATCATCGCTGCCTATCTGCGTGACTTTCTTCCATTCAAACTATCCACGCAGCCAAAACACCCTCTCCACACTATCCCTTGCCAGCGCTACTCATCCTTTCTCGCTGCCACATTCGCTTTCACACAGCCAACGTTGCAACCTCCACACGCTGTCGTCAACTTTTCTTCGAACCTGCAAGCATAAACACACATACAAAACTATTCGATTTCCTTTTAATTGTATGTGTTTGATAATTAGGGTGCATATCTTCTTTTTTTTTTCATTAAATATAAACTTATGTTTTTTTTCATTAAATATAAACTTACGTTAGACTTAGGTTAGGATTCGTTTGGTTTTAAATTTTGTTCCATCCTTTTTTTTATGCATATATACATTTTATGATTTCAATTATATATTAAAAAAAAAATCATAAAAGGATAAAAAAAAAGTTCCTTTTTAGTTTTAATTTTATTTAGATTTTAGTTTTGTTTTGTTTTGATTTTAAATTTAGAATTTTATAAAAAAGTAATAAAAATATAAATTTTTATATTTATTATTTATTTTATTCTTTTTTTGGGGAAAGGATTAACTAAAAATTGAAAATTCATTTCGGTGTTTTTTGTAGTATCAATGTTCCACTTCTCTATAGTTAAATGTGCTTAAATGTTTATTTAAAGATTAGCTATTGAAAAGTGGTGAATCATTTTGTGAACTGGTCAGCATTTAAATTTTATGGTTATTTAAAGCATTTGATCTTTTAAAGTTTAATTGCTAAAATTTTGTGCATTTATTGAATATCTTGCATCTGGTGAAATTAATCATTGCTTGGGCTATTTGATGATAAATGATTGTTAGTCGTGGAATTACAAGTTTCATATTTCTGCAGTAGTTGATAAACAACTATTTAGTCATTAACTCCATAAGGCACTGATCTTAAGCAAATTAATTTTTAAGTGTCGCTAAGCTTCAATCAAGCCCTTAGCTGTCTTGTTGTGTCTCCCAACCCAACTGGTTCCCAGTTGATCTTACTTTTCCCATAGGGTCTACCCCCCTTAGCCTAGGAGACAACTTAAATGGAGAGATCAGGGATCAGGGTGACAACCCTCGGTCTGAGCGTTGTCGCGGTGTTTAGACATTCTGTGCGACAACAGGTCCCATTAAAAATAATTAATTATTTTAATAAAATTGTTTCTCAGTGGAATTTCCCAAAACACTTTCCGGGTTCTTTGCAATACATGTGCCCAAGCCTCCATGCAAAATTGGAGACTTAGAGCACACCCGATGCTACCAAAAATCAATACTTAGAAGGCTCTCTTCTTGGGATAATGGCCCACTAACGAAAACACAAATACGACAAGAAACTTAGAGTTATCCCAGTTGATCAAACAACTTTACAGATCTATCTATAGTTCTTGGTTTCTATTCTAGATTTGTCTCTCCTTGTTGTCCCTTGCACTCTTCCTCAAACCCTGCACATTTGCATGATAGTCCTTCTCCATCCAATCTACCTCTCATTGTGTCTTGTGTTCAAGTTGTGTATCCTCCTTTATCCTAACTTTCCTTTAACAAGTTTGAGTTATCGACCAAATCCACAACCCTAATATCCAAAGTGGTTGACGATTGAGATTAGATCTCAACATCACTTGAGATCAACTGTTGAAATTCATCTAACTCACTAATGCAAATAAGCTTTGAGTTTCATTAGATTAACTCACTTTTTGTTATAAAAGTCAATTACTTTAAAGTAATTTCTAAGATTAAGGGTCAATTAGGTGACTTCCACATGCCTAGACACTTAGTCCTATGCTGAAGAACTTGATCAAGCTACAAATATTAACACTCCCTCTTAGTGGGGAAGGTACTTTAAAGAGCCACTTGCAACTAGTTTTCCCTCCAGTCCTAACACAAAGTCCCATGCATCATCCTTCATTATGACTTTTCTCCAAACCTCCTAGTTTATCGCCTCTTCGATGATGCTACTCATTAGTGCCATGTAGTTTGGAAACTTCTTCGAAAGCCTACTCCCTCCACATGCTCCTGAGCATCCCTCAATGTCTGCTCAAACCACTTGGGTTTCCTAATAGAATTGGAAGGAGCTAATGACTCCTCCCTTGTAAGTTGACTCCCTGAACTAGAATCCTCTACATGATTTTCTACCTTTAGAGCTTCTTTCTCATCCTCTATCACTGCTAGTGGCAACTCATGAGACTTTATGGATGCAAATTTCTCCTCAAACTTAACATCTCTACTCACAACTATCTTCGTCTACACTAGTATGAAGATCCTATAAGCTTTTGAGGTCTTATTTTACCCAACAAATATGGCATTATGTCCTGAAGGCTCTAGCTTCGTCCTTGTCTCCCAAACCAAGGCGCCTTGGCATCTGGCAAGTCGGCCTAAAGGAAGAGCCATGTCCACCCTTAAAGAAGCCTATACATAGAAGAGGATTGGTTCTACTTGAAGCACATCCATTCACCACTCATTCTAACGAAGGAAGAGGAAGGAGAAGGTAGCGAAGGAAGAAGACGATGAAGAGGATCTTTTTTTGGGGCTATTTTCTCTCACACGTGCTAAGGAGAACTAGGGTTTCTGCAACAAGACCCAGAGTTTCTATCTTTAAGTTCGATCTTGGAGACAAGGAGACAAGTAGGTCAAGCAAAGGTCACCAAGGGTACTCCTCATGCTCATGAAGTGAGGGAAAGTCAAGCGAAGTTCAAAGAGGGCTCAAAAGATAGATCAAAGCTCACACGTGTGGCAGCAGTAACTGTTGGGGGGCCGAAATTTCAGATTTGCAGTGGAGGTCGAAATTTTTGCAGCTGGAGGTTGAAGAAGTGCTACTTGAAGAGATTTGACTGGGTTTGACAGGATCAGGGTTCTGAAGTTAGTCTTAAGGTCTTGGAATTCTTCAATTGAAGAATCTATAAGGAAGAGAAGAGATTTGCAGGTTTTCCTCTCAAGTGGAGAGGTTTTGGCCTTGGCTTGCAACCTATATTCTGGGTTCTTGTTCTTCTTGTTTTGGTAGTCATTTGATGATTCACAAATATAATAAGAAGTAACAAAGATAATAAGTAAAAGAACATCACAAGCAATTATCAAGTAAAGAGAATTAATCATATTCATTTCCCTATTGGATTCTCAACAACTATTACCCTTGGAACCCTTCACTTTTCTCTTCTTGGCCATATTGACTAGGCCTAGGTTCTCCTCTCCATCTCCCTTCCTATTGGCTTTAGACTCCTCCCAAATCTCTTCTTGGATGCAATCAGCCCAACGCCTCTCCTAATTGGGAAGTTTCTCTAGAGCATAGATTCCATTGACAAATGGTTCTATAACTTGGGGAAACCATTAAGTGCCACATTTATGAGCATTGTGTACTCCACTTTCTCCCCAATGGCCACAAGCCAATCTTGTGTCTGGGTGATCCTCCTAAAGTAACTAGTAATGTTATCAAACCTTGACATCTAAATACATCTAAGTTTGTTTTTCAAGATCATCTTCTTGTTCATGTTGTCATTTTAGAACAGGTCCGCTAGAGTGTTGAACATCTCCTTGGCTATCTTCTTCTTTGTTAAACAAGGGATCAAGTGATCCTTTACAATATCCATGATGACTTGATAAGATTTAATGTCCTTCTTTTTGTGAGTTTCCAACTGTGTTGGATCTATTGGTGATTGAGTCTCCTTGTGAACAATCTCCCAAAGGTCATTTTATGTCAATATCAAGGTAACCATTGCCTTCCAAGGTAGGAAATTTGGTGTTCCATCCAACATGCCCTCAAATCTCAAATTGACTTTTGGCATCTGTAGATCTGATAAGTTTTCTGCCTTGTGCTAAGTCCTTCTAACACCCACAAGAAATAAACGTTGCTGGTTTTTAGATTTGCAGAGATCTCCTATGGATCTTTGTTTCGGTTCTTTGAAACACTCTAAACACTGATTTTTCTGCACAAGAAATAAATGCTGCTGGTTTTTAGATTTGCAGAGATATCCTATGGATCTTTGTTTTGGTCCTTTGAAACACTCTAAAAAAATTGATTTTTCTGCCAAACGTTTGATTGGTACAATCTGCCTCTAAAAGATGACCTCTGCCAATCTTGTTAGAGAGATGAACTTAGAGTGACCACAGATCTCACATGTATCGCAGTGAGGAGATTCAGTGAAGAAGTTCGGTGCTTGTGTAAGGAAGAAGTTCAGTGCTCGGTGACATCGCAGTCATAAGCATAGACATGAGGTTGACTTGATGGATGGAGGTAGTCTCGAGTCTAGATTGTAAGAGTCGTGGTCGTCTCATATTTTGAATCTACTTAAGGAAGAATTTTTTGACTGGGTTTTCCCCTCGAGGGGGGTTTTTCCCTCGCAGCATGCCTATATCTCGTATTCTCTTCTATTTGTTACTTGGCATTAATCTTGATGATAAGAAAAATATAATTAAGAAACCTAATACTAATAATGAAAACATCACAAGTTAATGTCATTAAGAGGAAAATCATTTAACTGCCATCTTTATCGATTTTCCAACAGGATCCTCGGAAGGGCATCATTAATGAAGGACTAGTGATCTTCCTTGCAACTCACCCCAATATTTACATTGTTGTAAGAATCTGAAAGGGAAATTTCACACCATAAGCTAGGCATTTAGATTTAAAATCAACCAAGATAATTGCATCTCACATAGTCTAGTTTTTAGCATCATCTCATCAAGTTGATCTATGAGCAGTTTCCATTTCACTTGCAATACCATTTTATGTATCTCTCGTACTTGTCATCTTGAAGTTACTTGCTCATGGTTATTTGATGTTTTGTCATTGTATTTGAGCATTTTCCTTATAAGTGCAAGTTCCATTTACTTTTTTTTTGCATGTTATATTCTTGTTGCTCATATTTCATATCTTGAACTAACATTTGTTTGGAAGCTTTCCCATTCTAGCAATTTATTGTATCTTGAAAGACACACTTTAATGCAAGTATTGTGTTGTCACTTTGAGCATATTATTTCTTGTGTGTATATTGGCACTGGTCTGGCTATAATTTTCTTGCAGGATTTACTTTGTTGAAATTCATTTGCTTCATCTAAATTGTTGATACCTACATGCTCATGGTTATTTGAACTTGCCTATCATTTATTTGCTTTTAAGTTATCTTTCAAGTTGTTGAATGGTAAATGTTCTAATTAAAATACTATCTCCTAGAACTTGTTACTCTAACAAGCCTTCCTTTCGAATCCATCCTTAGGGTCCACCACCCTTGGCTTTTGCTAGGAGAGAGCCTAGACAAAGAGAGTTGGGATTAGGTGACAGTGTCTTCTCTAGGATTTGCCACCAAGGCCACACCTAGTGGGCTTGAGGATTTTTACCACGTTAACTTAGGTGTGCAAGCGATGCAGCAACAAGTCTTAGGGTCTTGGATTTCTCATTTGATCAGGTTCTATAAGAAGAGAAGAAATTCTTTCTGGATTTTCCCCTTGCTTGGAGGCTACTTCTTGTGTCTATTTTCTTTATGGTGTATGCTCTTGATAATTGTTTGATGAAGAAAATCTAATAAAGAGAAGAAGAAACTAACTAAAGATCACAAGCAATTATTAAGGTTAAAGGATAATTGTTTTAATAGTTGCCCTACTTAATTCTCCAACATGGTATCAGAGCTAAGGTGAAGAAAGAGAAGGTAGCTTGAAGATCATCTTGTTGACATGAGAAGGGATTACTTGTCAAGCAAAATCTTTTACAAAAGGACACTTGGTTGACATGTAAGTATCATATTGTGTTCTATGTCTCAATCTACAGATCAAATGGCTAAATTTCACAAGGAAAACAACAAGCTCGTTGGGTCAACAAACTTCCTAGTGTGGAAGAAAATGATTGATTTGGTGCTCACAGAAAATGAAGTCATGGAATATGTTCTTGGTGAAGTTACTGTACCAGACAAAGAGAAGACTCGAGTTAGCAAAATAAAAGAAGCAAGAAGTGAGTGCACAAAGGATTATTATTGAATCCATGAAGGATCATATCATTCCCTTTGTTGTTGATTTGAGTATCTCAAGCTATGTATGATAAGTTGGTAAAATTGTACTCTATAAGTACATCAGGTCAGAAAATATCCTTGAGGAATCAACTATATATAACAAGGATATTAAAGAATGAAGATGTGGCCACATATCTCATGAAGATCTCTCAATTAAAGGACCAACTACAAGGGCTTGGAGAAGCAATCTCTGATTTAGAGATGACCACTTGTGTACTAAATTCCTTGCCACCGGAATGGAGTAGTTTTGTAACTAGTGTCTACTCAATAAAGGACACTACTCCTTTTGATGAACTATGGGATCAATGTGTCTTGGAAGAAACAAGATTAAAGGTAATGGATGACACCAAATCAAATGAGAAGTCTCAAACTTTTGTTGTAAAATCTAAGAAGAAGAAAGGAAAGTTTGGAAAGTCCAAAGGAAAACCAAATATGTCTAAGATTCAATGCTTTGGATGCAATGAGTATGGACATTTTAAGAGGGATTGTCCAAACAAGAAGAACAACAAAAAAAAGGAAAGGAGTGAAGCTCACATAGCTGAAGAAAGAGGAGAACCTGAGAAGAAACCGAAAGGAGAAGATCCCAAGGATATTTACTATTAAAGGAGCTCCATCTCTATCAGGTACATTTGCAATTTTCCTTTTCTTTTATTAGAAAGTAGAAAGTAGAGTAGCATGCAGCATGCATCATTACATTCTCTAGAAGAATCTTGCCTTTTGTAAAGCATGGCATCATAGAAAGAAGCATGTGATAGTAGAGAAATTAGAATCTACATGATCAATTTGCTTTAGAGGGGAACATCTAGCTTACAAGAATGAGAAGAATGAGACCATATTGCATATTATAGTTCATCCAAGCAATTTCTAATTTAATATTAGAAGTAGTCATCTTGCAAGAAAGATCATCAAATCCTCCAATAAGAACCATCATTTAGGAAGTTTCTTGGTAAAAGAATTATGACATAACTTGCATGTATTCCATCTAGTATAAAGAATCCAAGATAGGAAGTAGTCTTATTGACCAACACTCTTTGAGGATTGGACAGGTATCCAAGACAAGAGTGGTCGAAGAGGACAGATTCTTTGAGGATTGGAAATCCAAGAAAAGAATAGTCCTAAAAGGACATACCTAGTGAACATCCAGATGGGGTATGTACCTTGAAGATATAGTATGGCATCTCACGTAAAGCCTCCCAACATTATGCTCTGATATAAGTAGAGCTTGTTAGTTAAGGCCTTCTTGACAATGTTGGTTGTGATATTGATGCATAAAATATGGGTTATCAATCCGACTATTCTTATCAAAACTCTTAAGTTTGAGAATATCCTTGAACCAGATGCACAATTATGAATACCTCCCTAGTTAAGAGGGAGTGTTGGAAAGAGTAACTAGTTTTGCTCTTCACAATTGTCATTGTACTCATGTCATTATGTATATCTTATGTTACAAGCAAAAGAAGAAAGAAAAATATTATTTTTAAGCATGGCTTTCATGCTCCATTTTATTGGTCATCTAGGTCAAGCATGCATTCCATGCTCCTAGGGTTTGTCAAGTCAAAAAAATATTTTTCTTGGGTCAAGAAAGACTTTATCATTTGTATAAGACCCTACTAGGCAAGTTATAACATGTAAAAAATATTATTTTTGAGTCAAGAAATTCAAAAGTGACCTCTAAGACCAAGTTGGCCCAGCCTGGAGAATTCAACCCAATTTGAGGCTATTCAACGTCCACAAAAGCATCTATATATATATATATATATATATATATATATAGATAGAAGTTGCTTGACCTCATTTGTACACACATTCAATCTGCACAAGACAAATTCAATCTCAAGCAAGAAAAGAAGAAAAACAAGAGCGAAGGACCAGGAGGCAAGAGGAAGTCTAAACAAGAAACAAAGATCTGATTTTTGAGCCTTATTCCCTCACACGTGCGAAGATTAGGGTTTCTGTCAGAGTTGCAGGGCTAAGAATTGCATGCCGAAGTTGTAGACCTACATTGGAGGCCAAACCTTGACTAGAGCAGATCTTGAAGAAGGATTGACTCTCGTTGACTTTAAAGAGCTCGACTTGCTCTAGGAAGGATTTCTTAGAAGGCTAACATGTGCAAGAAAGCTAGGGTTTCTGCTGTTTCAAGGGGTTGAAGGTTCAGATCTGAAGTAAAACGCCACAATTCTAAAGTGGAGCAAATTGGAATAAGTTTGACCTTTGTTGACTTGGTCAATCTTTGACTTAATTGAAAGTGATTCTTGGAGGACTGATTTGGTGCTTGGAGGAGGTCTTGACTTTGGTCTTGGGGTCTTCGATTTCTCATTTGATAAGATTCTAGAAGAAAAGGAGATTCTTTCTGGGTTTTCCCGTTGGAGGGATTTTGCCCTGGCTTTGAGCGTACTTCTTGTGTCTATTATCTTTATGGTTTATGCTCTTGATAATTGTTTGATGAAAAAAATCTAATAAAGAGGAGAAGAAGCTAACTAAAGGTCACAAGCAATTACTAAGATTAAGGAGAATTGTTTTAATAGCTTCCCTACTTAGTTCTCCAATAGGGCTAACTTTCCTTTTATAAGTTGAGTTATTGACCAAATCCACAACAATTTCATTGATCATTGAGATTAAATCTTAGCATCACTTGAGATCAACAATTAATATTCATCTAATTCATTAATGCAAATAACTTTTGCATTTCATTAGATTAACTCACTTTTTCTTATAAAAGTCAATTACTTTAATTATTAAGGTTAAGAACCAATTAAGTAACTTCCACTACATTTTCTCTTATGTATTAATATTGTGACTTCCACACAACTTACTTTTTCTCTTGTATATTAATATTATTATGGTTCAAATTATGCTCATCTCAGAAAAATTGTTGAAAAACAAATAGAGCTCCATACTTGAATGCATTTTGAATCATATACACTGATATTAATAAAAAGATGACAAAATACCACTCCTTGAGGAACCTATAGCCTAAATTAGATGGAAGATGACACAAATGCAAATAGTTTCCTTTCATTGTAGTTGATGTTTCTGGAATCCTATCTACTTTGATGATGACACGTAGCTTTTTTTTCATAGAAGAACTCAAACTGACAGCATCTAAGGTTATAGTAGTCTAGTTTAATTGGAATCTTTACTAATATATGAATTTTGTTTAGTAACGTGAAATGAACGAACCCGATTCATTTTATAAATATTTAAAATAAATACAATATCATTAAAAATTTATTTAAATGAAAATATTATATTAAATAAACTATGAGAAATGATACACTGATTAAATTATAATATTTGAACAGATTCCATTTCACTAAAATCATGTTATTTAGTTAATAAATTATTTTTATTAGTATTTATATTATATATCTATATTTATTACATAGAAAAAGATACCGATGCTCATCTCGGAAGCCATGGCATCTATGATGAAAACCACAATGAAAAAAAAGAAGAGAAGCAATTGGCAGACTATAAGTATAATTTAGCAAATATGTCTCATCGTTTCGAGATTTGACTGCAATAATCCTACATTTTGACAAAAGTTGAATATTTTATTATGTAAATTTTATTAACAAAAATCTGGATGTTTAAATTTTCCATGATGTTTAACTTTCTTGTAATGTTCCAAATTGGAATTTTAACAGTGATATTTAAGAAAGAACACAATGCAACACAGAAAATTCAAACAACAATTAACACCCATAAAATTTAGACCAAATTGCGCTAAACTGAGCCATCTTATTTTCAAGAGGAGAGTACAAGTATGTGGAATATATGCACCTGAATCTAGATGTCTAAATTTTCCATGATGTTTAACTTTCTTGTAATGTTCCAAATTGGAATTTTAACAGTGATATTTAAGGAAGAACACAATGTGACACAGAAAATTCAAACAACAATTAACACCCATAAAATTTACACCAAATTGCACTAAACTGAGCCATCTTATTATCAAGAGGAGAGTACAAGTATATGGAATATATGCACCTGGGCTTGCCAAAGCAAGCTAAACAACCCCAGGTGAGAAAATATGTTTCCCGGATGTAAGAAAATGTTTTATCCTCAAGTTCTGCACTGACCCTAGAATTCTACAACTGCTGGCTGGAAATAACCCGTGTTTGAGCCCCCTAGAATGCTTAGAAAAGTCTACCAAACTAATCTTAGGTTCTCCACAAACCCAGAAATGTTTTGGGCAAATTTTACTGAACACCTAGGACCCCAAATTTAAGCTCACTCCTCCCAACTGGCTGCCAAATAACTCTGCTGTTTTGGGGCACCAAAACTCGTCCAAAAATTCTGCAAAATTAGGAGTAGACTTCTTGATACTAGTCCAATAAAACCCAGAAATGTTTTGGGCTAATTCTGATATCCCGGAATTACCCAAATTTGGTGTTATGTCCTCCTCTATTGGTTTTGCGTCCCCCTCAAGCTACTACTACAAATTTGGCCTTGTTTCCACCATCAAATTGTTGTAGAATTTTCTGCAAATTACTCCCAGAAGGTGAGAGGAAAATTTCTTCCTCAACCTTGCACAACTCAGCAAGCAACAACTCCATGAAATTATGCCCAACAAAACACTGCGCAGGCCCTAAGAAAGTTGAATTTGGTTCTCACCAGAGCAGCAATATCCATTCCTGAAACTCTCCACAAAATATGGTCCAATATCAAGGGACTTTCTCCTAAATTCACTAACTAAATTTTCCCTTGAAGACCGCTCAACCAAGCAAATCGATTTCTACCACTGCGTCCTCCTGGAAGTTTGAACTAGCTGAAGTATCACTAGAAATAACCCACAATCTCTAGCAATCTCCTCTCCAATAGGCTCTAAAATTCTCTCCTAGTGTGGCACTTTAAGTCCACCGAAGAAAGAGCTGAGATTTACACCCAGAAATCTCCTTGTGGTAAGTAGCATTGGTAGTCTTGGCTAAGCAGCCCAAGAGTACTCTAAATCAGAAATTCAATTTCTCAAAAAACCCCTAAAATGAGAGTCTCACCTTCAATTTATAGCTAGCCATCCCTCATGCTCGTTGTGGGCTCCACCCATCAAATTCTCTCTCTCACCCATTTTGAATTCCTCCAAGGGTGTGTATTCCCTTGGAGTGGCCCCCACTCTCCACTTCCCATCGAATTTCTTGACTTTTCTATTTTTTGGGGGTGGCAACTTTATAAATTTCCCTTTTTCACCCAATTTTCTTAAGTTTATATGCCAAATATTTATTAACTGCCAAAAATTGCAAAATTGAAAATTCCCTTGGCAAAATCATTAATTGGGGACATGACAGTGCTTTCCACTAAAAATTGCTTGTCCCCAAGAAATGCCTAAACAAGTGCCCCTTCTATTAGCTTACCCAAACGGCTACTGCAAATGATACCGGGGTCCTAAACGTGCCACTGAATCATCCCTGTCCCCAACACTATCCTGTCATGAAGGAGCCCCCTGATACTAGGACCCCAAGTCGTCCTGGTCAACATGAAGTACCCATTGCTCCTCTCACTGTCCAACTTGGTATACGCATTTGAAGCCCTCTGCATGCCATTAGTAAAGAGAGCATCACGATCATATAAAGTCATGTCTGTCACCCAGTGCAATTTCTCTATTGAGTTATCCATCTCATGTACTCAAAGGGTGGGCACTCGAAGATAAATCCAACTCCTATGCAAATAAATGCTTGCCTATGCAAGCTTCCCCTGAACTCCCCATGTTGGTCATCCCTCCATGCTGGTGAAGTCCCCCATGCCAATAAAGAATCACTAAAATCCAATGGAAGGTCAGAATGATCTCCCCCTGTCCAACCCAATTCACCCTCAAAGGTGGTTGAATGGTCAAGTACTGTGATTCCAGGGTCCCAAGCCCATTGCAGGAAGAAACCGTCGTGTACACACTGCGACACTCTAGTCACGACTAACTGTCTAACATGCTCGAGCCTTGTACCCAAGCCTCATCTCCTGCAACTCTTGGCCATAATATATGTGATGATCAAGGCTATGCCCAACCTGCTAAGGGGACTCAACAATGTCGCGCCTATCACTCCATGGTTGGCCCCAATCCCGAACAACCATCTGCCTCGCCATATAATGAAAACCTCGGTGATCCCCCATGTGTCAACCTGATAGTGAACTGGATCACCGGTTATCCTGACCGTACTCACTAAGTAATGGAGTGTCCCCCACATCAACTGGATCCCTGGTTCCCATAACCATACTAGAGGTCCACGAATCCCACACCTCATGGGTTGTCATTGCGTAGCACTACTACCTGTTAGAGCCCATTCGACCCTCATCTTTGACCCTTGTATGTATACTATAGGTGGACCCCAAGTATCAAGAATTTGTCCCAAGCATGCCAATCTGCCCTGCTCCTGCCAGACCATGCAGTGAAATCTGCTATCCCAACTCCTGATGATACACCTGGACACTGCTCAGAGTCTGGGTACCCTTTTGTAGACAAAGTCTACCATCCACTGTCCCTCAAGCTCTTGTAAGTTATAATGCCTCAGACTGTCTCACCAGAAATGCATCATGCAGCTCTCTCGCAATCAACTCCCCATGTGTGAGCACATGAGTGGAACCTATGCTACCTCAACAATAAACCACGCCATCCCTAAGCCTGTATCCATCAACTCGTGCCTCCACCAAATATCTCAACTGGAGAGTCTCCTCCTCGCCCATGACACACGGTGTCTCATCAAACTGCCTAAGGTGGGCCTCCCATGACCTGCTGCCTGAACGAAGAGCATCAAGGGGAAACAACCAAACACTCTGCAACCGTAAGCAACACTAGAGAGTGATGGGTGGGTAGGTCCCCAAGCGTATGATCAAGAGTCTGTAGGAATACCGAAGAGTAATCCTATGGATGTCCCTCTCTCTGCCTCAGATCTGCTAATAACCTAATTGAAGACCTGTCTCCATTGAACAGGGTGTCCCCAGAAGCTCAATTGTGTCCTCATCAATCCTCAGTGAGTTGCACCCAACGGTACACCTAATGTCCCTATCCATAAGTCTCCTTGGAGGAAACGCTCCAAGAGCCCACTGTGCCACACCATACATCACTACATACCACCAAGTATCACCGTACTCCACGACACGCCAGTGTACCCTATGGCCAATCCCTGTACACCACTAGATACCCTATGCTACTGTTGGACCATCTTGCATCATCCCGTATCCTGCCCGCGTCATTGTACCTGGCACTCCCCACGTGTACTCAGTGCGATGGGAGTCGCTCCTCCTACTCCACAAAACACACCAACATGCTACAACAAGCAACCATGCATCTTTGTGCTTCTTTGTATCCCACTGCTTGTCACTATATCGTCCTATGCATCCCTAGATGTCATGGCCTAAAGATGTGATAGTACGTGTCGACCCGCACCTGATTGGCATCATCACCTCCATTGTCGCATCATCATACCCCCCCATGAATGGATCTCCCCTCCAAATCCTCCTGGAGGGACCCGAGAAGCGAATCTCCCTAGGTACTAGTAGCGATGCCACCATTGCTCTGCTTCTATGTGTCCTCTATGCCCCACATAACTGTGGAGAATCCCAACCCCATACAAGGCATTGTCTGGTGGTCTGCCCATGCCACCTCCTCCGACAATCTCCTGCCAAAGTGTGTTGATTATCTCGTGATGCCACGCATAACCAGCATAACCCGATGACCCATGGAGTTCCCTCACAAATTGACTGGCCACTAGTGCTGACTAAACTTCCCTAGCAAATGTGTGCGCTCGACTATTGGGTCAACTATACCATCAATGCCATAGTCAATCTGCGTATTTGGCAAATGGTAGGTAGTCCCACCTGCATCTTAATGCCAACCTGGGCCTCGAGTATCCTTGATTCCTGAACATGCCTGCTAACTCTCACTCTGGCCTATAATCGACTCCATACATCTAGCTCACTCCACCAAGTACCAACTCAGAATATCTCGCCATCTAACCCCAAGGAAACGATCGTAAGCACAAACCCTCGTACACTGAACTAGCTCTCCAACCTCCAAACGCTGCACACTGCGCAGCTCATGTTGCCTCGTCTCACTGGTCTGGTCAACACATATAATATGTCTAGGTAACTCCACCTCTCTCTCTCCCATGTATAGAGGTAGCCTAGCAATGTTGCAAGCCCCATCTAGATAGGCCTGAAGAGAGCTACTTTCTAGAAGTATTGCAGCTCTACTGACAGTCTATGCATCTATCTAGTCAAAATTGGTGGCTAGCTCAAAAGATGATTGCTCGTCCTCCTCCACCATGGGCTCTACTATTAGTTTTTGGTAGCATCGGAAATTCTCTAGCCTTGAAAATTGGTGGAGAGGCTAAGGCACATGAGTTCTAAAGAACCCAAAAAATGTTTGGTGAAATTCCACCCGGATTGTATTTTATTAAAATAATTAATATTTTTAATGTGTTTCCTAAGTCTAAACTTAGAGAAATAAAAATATTAATGGGTATTAATCAAAATATGGGTCAGAATGATCTAGAAGGCGAATCAAGTCATGTTTTAATCTTAGCCGTTGATTAAAGACTTAATCTCGGTCATTGAAGACTCAACAGGAAAAGTATAAAACAGAGGCTTGGGGTTCATTTGGAAAGACACATGGAGAGAGCAAGTTGATCCAAAATTCGATTCCTAGGGCATCGTTTGCTAAGGATTTCGAATTAAGTGATCATTCTGCAGCAGAGGAGAAGTAAGAATCTGGGAGAAGGACTTTCTAGAGAATACTAATAGAGAGGCGGAGAGAGCTAGCAAAAGGGCTAACGCAGAGTAGAAAAGTTGCCTATCACGCAGAAGCCAAAACTATCGAAAACTACTAGGAAAGTTGACACAAAGGGCAGAAGTCGGAACAACCGGGAACAATCGAAACTGCTGGGAACTGCTAGAACAGCCGGGAAAGCTGACGCAGAGGGTAGAAGTCGGAACTGCCAGGAACAACCGAAACTACCAGAATAGCCGGGAAAGCTAACACAGAGGGTGAAAGATGGAACTGTCGAGAACAACCGAGATTGCCGGGAACAATTGGAACTACCGAAACAGCCGAGAAAGCTGACACAAAGGGTGGAAGCTGGAACTATCAGGAACAACCGAAACTACCAGAACAACCGAGAAAGCTGACGCAGAGGGCAGAAGATGGAACTGTTAGGAACAGTTGAAACTGCCGGGATAGCTGGGAAAGCTGACACAGAGGGCATAAGCTGGAATTGTTGGGAACAACCAGAACTGTCGAAACAGCAGGAAAGCTGACGCAAAGGGCAAAAGAGATGACGCAAAAATAACCGGGGTTATCCAGCCTTGTGCCGGATCAGCGGGAATTCTGCCAGGTGAAGTGAGGTAAAACTCACTTAGATTCTCCACCAATATTTTCTCTATAAAGGATTGCTAGATGAGCATCCTAGATTTGTATTTAGATATTTCTCTTGAATAATAATAAAACCCTCAAAGTTGTTGCACCGATTTTCCCGCATTCGGTTTTTCCGGGGACGATTGTCCAAAACAAGTGTGTCAATGTGATTGTTCATATGTTGATGGTTTCTCTTGCCTTTTAAATTTCAGTTCCTAATTTGTGAAGTCTGCAACTGAATTTATTTTGGTATTTACTTAAGTATTGGTGAATAACTTCTTATAAATACGTAGGACAAATAAATCAATTATTGCAGCAAATTTTCACATAGTATCAAAGCAAGGTCCAAGCAAGATGGAAGCAAAGAAAAATGGCATGGAGAACAGTAGGGATCAGAATATTTCTGAATTAGCTTCCAGGTTGGAAGAAGAGTTTGCTTGCTTATCAAGTTTTGCATCAACCGAGGATTGGTACATTGATAGCGGGGCTTCAGCTCACATGACTGGAGAACGAGAATATTTCTCGAGCTATCAGGAGGAAAAGATGAACTTCCAGATCACGATTGGTAACAAGACGAAATGCATCCCAGTAGGAAAATGAATCGTTATATTCTAGATAACAAAATGAGATAGTCTTCGGGCCACAAATGTACTGCATGTGCTTGGTATGGGAATGAATTTGATTTCTATATTTCAATTACAAGATAAGGGATATGATGTATACTTCACTAGTAATAGAGTATATGTCAAGCATCCAAAGTGGAAAAAGAGGGCCCAAATTGGAACTTGAAGCAATAGATTTACAAGTTGCAACTCGAATCTCTTATGGCACTGATAAGTAGTAATGTCGATGGAGAAAAAGAATTAAATGAGCTATGGCCTAGGAGGATGGGACACTTACATCATGGGGCGTTACAGATGCTCAAGGAAACTGTTACGAGGATTCCAATGCTTACTACCAAGCATGATGATGCATGCAGAGGCTACATGCTAGGTAAGTACGCCAAAGCAACATATTCCAAAAGCAACAATAGAGCTAAGAGTGTATTGGGGTTAATACACTCAGACATTTGTGGTCCGATGTCTACAAGGGTCATCAGTGGTGCTAAGTATTTTGTTACCTTCATAGATGACCATTCCAAGAAAACTTGGATCTATTTCTTGAGAACCAAGGATGAGATCTTTGATCGGTTTAAAGAGTTTAAAGCTCTAGTGGAAAACCTGATAGGAAGGAAGATCAAGATATTGCGCTCAGACAATGGCGGAGAATACATGGATAAGAACTTCATTGATTTCTGTGCAAGAGAAGGGATCCGAAGAGAATGGACAACACCCTATAATCCAGAACATAATGGAGTCGCAGAAAGGAAGAACAAAACTATTGTTGGAGTAACAAAGGTGATGTTATATGATCAAAATCTACCGATTTTTATGGGTAGAAGCATGCAGCACGAATGTACACATTCAGAACATGACTCCTCAACAGGGCTTTAGGAAAGAAGACGCCAGAGGGAGTTTTCACGAGAAAGAAGCCAAAAGTAAGTCGCCTCAAGATATTGGAAAAAGTGTAGCTCATTGCCATATTCTAGAAGAGAAGTGGAGCAAGTTAGAGTAGACTGCTGATGTTGGGTATCTAGTAGGTTACAATGAGACTTCAAAGGCGTATCAGATCTACATTCCGAGCAGTAGGAAGATTGTAGTAAGGCGGGATGAAAAGTTCATGGAAGATAGAGCCTTAAGGAAATCTTGTGCGATGTCGTTTGATGAATAGGTTAAGGATGCTCCTCTAGTCCAACAACAGGGATCAGATCTGGCAGGAAGACAAGTGTCTAGTTCAAGCATGGTAACCAGTACTAGCATCTCCTCAAGAGAAGAGGAGCCATAAGTGTCACAGCAGGTACAACAAGAAGAAGAGGAACAAATGGAACCTCCCACCACTAAGGGAAGAACTAGCTGAGAGGTACGACAGACTCTGAGGGACGCAGAGGAATTCGTTGGAGCTCCTAAAGCCGAGAAAAGGCAGCGTTGACAACCTAATAGGTACCAAGCATTGGTAGCTCGGGTTGAAGAACCCTCTAGTCTTCAAGAAGCTGTACAACACTAGGTATGGGTGGATGCCATGATAGAAGAGTACAGTTATATCATGACAAATGATGACTGGGAAATTGTACCAAGACCAAAGAACAGATCAATTATAGGTTAGAGATGGATCTACAAGATCAAGTATGTTGCAGATGGTAGCATAGACATGTACAAGGCTAGGTTTGTTGCAAAAGGATATGCAGAAAAGGAGGGAATAGACTATGAGGAAACCTTTGCCCAAATAGCTCGGTATACCTCTATCAAATCCATTATATCCCTTGCAGCACAGATGGGATGGGAGACTCACCAAATGGATGTCAAGACAACGTTCTTGAATGGGGTGATAGAAGAAGAGGTATATATTGAATAGTGAAAAGCTTTTGAAACACATGAAAAGAGAACTTATGTGTGCAGGTTGAAGAAAGCCTTGTATGGGCTAAACCAAATATACAAAGCTTGGTATGGTCGAATTGACAGCTACTTACAGTAGTTGGGATTCATCCAGAGCAATGTCGATCCCAATCTTTATATCTGCTGGTAGAAGGTGAGCCGTTAATAACTTAATTCTGGTATTGTATGTGGATGATCTATTTTTGACAGGATCATCCACACTCAAAGGATTGTAAGAAGAACCTGGAAACTGAGTTTTATATGAAGGATTTGGGGCTAATGCACTATTTTCTGGGGTTGGAAGTTTGGTAGTAGGATGGTGAGATCTTCCTTGGCCAAGGAAGATATGCATCAGAAATTCTGAAAAGATAAAGAATGAAAGATTGTCGACCTATGGCTATGCCTATAATTACCAATTAGAAGCAAATAGATGCTTCGAGAGACAAGGAAGTGGACCCCACGTTATACAGACAGCTCATTGGGTCACTTATGTATCTGGTCAACACCAGGCCAGACTTATGTTATGCTGTCAACAACCTTAGTCAGTTCATGGTGGAACCAAAAAGGACGCACTAGTCAGCAGCAAAGCACATTCTCAAGTAAGTGCAGGGAACAGTCAATTTTGGATTAAGGTACACCAAGGGCAATGATATCGAATTGAGTGGATTCACTAATGTAGATTGCGCAGGAATTTCAGTAGACAGGAAAAGTACCACTGGGTATTGCTTCAGTATTGGATCTGGGATGACCTCCTAGTGCAGTAAGAAGCAAAAGTTTGTAGCTCTGAGCTTTGTTGAAGCTGAGTGCATGGCAGCTAGCAAAGCAACATGTGAAACTATATGGCTCAGGAAACCGCTTGTAAATCTATTCAAGAGAAGGATGGAAGTGACAAGGATCTTCTATGATAATCAGAGTTGTATCAAACTCTTTGAAAATTCAGTATTTCGTGATCGCTCCAAACACATCGATATTTGGTGTCACTTTATCAGAGACTGTATTCAGCGTGGAGCGGTACAATTGGAGTACACTCCCATAGGAAATCAGGTAGCAGACATGCTCACCAAGGCTCTAGGAAGAGAAAAATTCGTTCAATTTCGGGAACAGATGGGTATGTTGGAAAATGCCTTTTAATACAATGATGCAGCACTTGAGAGGGAGTTGTAGTACAGATGCAGCAGTGGCAGTGGCAGTGGCAGTGTCATGGGCAGTAGTACAGAAGCAGCAACAACACAGTGTTGGTGGTAACAACAGTGTGGAAAAGAGATGCTTCAAAAGAAAATCAGCATGCAGTTGGGCATTGTTGCTAGAGCACTTTCCTCACTAAGAGGTAGTGTTAGTTTTTGGTAGCATCGGAAGTGCTCTAGCTTTGAAAATTGGTGGAGAGGCTAAGGCACATGAGTTTTAAAGAACCCATAAACCATTTGGTGAAATTCCACCCGGATTGTATTTTATTAAAATAATTAATATTTTAATTTGTTTCCTAAGTCTAAACTTAGGGAAATTAAAATATTAATGGGTATTAATCAAAATATGGGTGAGAATGATCTAGAAGGTTGATCAAGCCATGTTTTAATCTTAGCCACTGATTAGAGACTTAATCTCGGTCATTGATGACTCAACATCAAAAGTATAAAATGGAGGCCTGGGGTTCATTTGGAAAGACAAATGAGAAAACGAATTGATCTAGAATTTGATTCCTAGGGCAAGGTTTGCTAAGGATTTCGAGTTAAGTGATCATTCTACAGCAGAGGAGTAGTAAGAATCCGGGAGGACTTTCCAAAGAATACTGACAGAGAAGTAGAAAGAGCCAACAGAAGGGCCAACACAGAGTAAAAAAGTTGTCTGTCATGCAGAAGCCAGAAATGTGAGGAACTGCCAAAAAAACTGACGTAGAGGGTAGAAGTCGGAACTGTCAGGAACAACAAGAAATGTCGAAACAGGTGGGAAAGCTGACGCAGAGGGCAAAAGCAGGAACTGTCGGGAACTGCTGGAACAACTGGGAAAGCTGACGCAAAGGGTAGAATCTAGAACTACCAGAAATAGCCAGAACTGCCAGGAAAGCTGACGCAGAGGGCATAAGAGGTGACACAAAAATAGCCGGGATTAGCCAGTCTTGTGCCGGATCAGCTGGAATTTTACCAGGTGAACTGAGCTAAAACTCACTCAAATTTTCTGCCAGTATTTTCTATGTGAAGGATTGCTCGCTGAGCACCCAAGATTTGTATTCAGATATTTCTCCCGCATAATAATAAAACCATCAAAGCTGCTGCACCAGTTTTCGCGCATTGGGTTTTTCCAGGGACAATTGTCCAAAAATAAGTGTGTCAATGTGATTGTTCATATGCTGATGTTTTCTCTTGCATTTTAATTTTCAGTTCCTGATTTGTCAAGTCTACCACTGAATTTATTCCGGTATTTACCAAACTATTGGTGAATAACTTATTATAAATAAGTAGGAGAAATAAATCAATTATTGCAGCAAATTTGCACATCTAGATGGGTCACAACCTGCCCCTCCATGACTAGCTCACATCCCTCTATGTGTTCTTGTTAATTTAGGCAAAAATGGTATGTTCTATGCTTTAGAGAAATTTTACTTCAATTTCTTTATTAGTCCAATATCAATATTCAGATTAGCAATCACATCAACATGAGAGTAAAATGCAGATAGAACATAAACATAAACAATAAAGACAAGCCAAGACAAGAGGACACAAGATGTGGCACCAACCAAGGACAAACCCCAATGTGCGGAAACCCTTGATCAAATCTTCTTTTAGTCTTCAATAGTTTAGCAGAGAGAGATAGTACAATTTAAAAATTTGATAATTTATAACAACGACAAAAGAGCACTAACCAGAAAAGTCAATGTTGGTCAACAGGGAAGATTTGACCCTCAACAAATTGGTCAAATTCAGTCAACTTCGGCCTCCAAACAACAAGATAAACCAGCCCTCAAAATAGCCCTGTCAAATATGGTCAAACGGCCAACCATGCGGTCGGCCCTAGCTGCAGTCAACGCTAGTCAAAGTCAACGTTTCACCTCGATTTTTGTGCCCAAAAATGCAACCTACTCAAACAGAAATGTCCCACTCAAAACTCAGTCAAACAAGTCAACTCTACTGGTCAACACAGTCAAACTATCCCAGAATTTTGGTCAACACAATCAACACTTAAAACAGAAATTTCATCCTCCTTTCCTTCGCACGTGTGAGAGAGAAAGTTGCCCAGAAATGTGTACCCAATCAATGAGGAGAGAGAGATGCGTGTGGAATGAGTGAGTCCAAATGAAGCTAAGTCATCATGTATTTATAGAAAATGTTGAGGATAAATAGACGTCACTGTTGGGCTTCTGAGCCTACATAAGTTTGTTGGCCGACCTTGACAATTTGTCCATAATCAAAATAAATTCATAACTTCATTTGTACATGTCGGAATCGGATGATCTTCAAATCAATCCTACACCTCTCGGAGAGAGGAATCCAAGAAAAATATCAGTTTTCATAAATAAGATGACCCAAGTGGAGTTTGGCCTAGTTGTCAATTTTAACACTCCCTCTCAACTAGGGAGAACTACATCTGCTAATCCATCTGCCAATCTATACTATCTCTGCCATCAATACATTGCTCTGCACTGCTCTACTGAACTATTGAAGAAGAAGTGATTGAGAATGTATCATACCATTCTCTATTGACCCGAAGTCAGTCCCAATCAAAAGAGTGTGTCTCATACCACTCTTACTGACCCAAAGTCAATTCCAATCAAAACAGTGTGTCATACCAATCCACTCTTACTGACCCGAAGTCGGTTCCATTGATCCCAGATCAATATCAGTCATCCTAGCATAGGGAGTACGGTAGTACACAATGCATCCATCAATAGTACTATGGTCCCTATCTTCATTTTTCTACTCATTAGCCAGATGAGAGGTACTTCCCATGAGTCCCAGACTGCATGGGTAGGATGTCTCAGCAGGATAAGGATGAACCACTCATCCTACCTACATGTCGCCAAGGGTTATCACAAGGGAAGGCAGAACTACTCACCTTGTACATAGCAAACCACTAGGGGAAGGCTGAACCACTCACCCTGGACATAGCAAACCACTAGGAGAAGGTCGAACCACTCACCCTATGGATGATTACTGCTCCAAGAAGTACCCCAAGCCTCCCAGAGCTCACAAAGATCAATGTCCATCTCATACAAGACCCTCATAAGAGGGTCTCTCCACGACTCCAAGTCGTTCTCGAAATGCCAAGAACTTGACCTTCCCTAGGGACTTTGTCAAAACATCGGTGACCCGCTCATCAGGGAGCCTTATTGCTCCTCATTATAACATATCCTGGATACCTGATATCTATATGCTTGGAGCAATCATGAAACACGAGATTCTCTGATAATTAGATCCCACTTTGGTTGTCACAGAGGATCACAGTGGTATCCAACACATGACCAAACAGCTCACTGAAGAGCTTCCTCAACTAGACAGCTTCACATGAGGCCATACTAGCAGCTATGTATTCAGCCTCAAGGGTGCTATGTATTCCGCCTCAGCGATGCTCAAAACAATAGATTTCTTCTTCCTGCTCATCCAGGATATCGAAGCACAACCCAAAGAAAAAAACATCCAAAAGTGCTCTTGTGATCCACCACACTGTCAGCCCAATCAGCATCAGATAACCATGCAACCTCACATCTTTGGCAATGTATCTCATTCCATGAGTGATTGTGCCCTAAAGATATCTCAGAAGATTCTTGGCACCAATCCAATGTATATGATGAGGCTCAACCATATATTCGCTCAATGTGTTAACTACAAAACATATGTCCGGATGGGAGTTTACCAAGAACATCGGTGCTCCTATGAGTTGACGATACTCAAAAGCATTTCCCTCACAGGCTTGCAGTCCACCATCCCAAATCTTTCTAATATCTTCACAACATATTTTCCTTGAGAGAGGAAAATTTCACCTGGCTTCTGCCAGACCTCCAACCTTAGGAAATAGTGCATTGGTCCTAGGTCCTTCATCTCAAATTCAGAAGCCAGCTCCCTCTTACATTTGTGAATGAGAGGGTAACGCCTATCAGAAAAGGTTGCCCACATAAAGTACCAGAATGAGAGGTTTATCATTTTCAACCTTAAAGTAAAGGTTCAGATTGACTTCACTTCTAGTGAATCCCAGCTTCATCCAACAGCTATCGGTTCTCTTATACCAAGCCCGGGGTGCTTGCATCAATCCATAGAGATCTTTCTTCAACCTGCATACATGAGATTCCCGATCATGTACTTCAAGCCCCTCGAGTTGTTCCACATAGACTTCCTCTTTGATTGAACCATGTAAGAAGGCGATCTTGACATCCATCTGATGTAGGTTCCATCCTTGCGAGGCGACAGGGCTATGATCGAGCAGATGGTGGTGTATTGGGAAACAAGTGCAAATATCTCATCGTAATCTACACTTTCCTTTTGAGAGAAGCCTCAGGCCACAAATTGAGCCTTGAACTTTTTTGTACTTCCATCAGCTCCATGCTTGATTTTGTAGAGCCACTTCAAGGTGACAACTGATTTTTCCTAGGGTCTAGGGACCACATCCCAAATATCATTCTTCATAATTGACTCGTATTCTTCATTCCTAGCATCCTTCCATACTTGATGCTTCATGGCTTCTTTGAATGATAGTACTCATCGCGGTCAAATATCCTTGATACCTGTTCGGCTTCTTAATTTCACGGAAAGTCCCCCTTGGAGCAATGTTGTCTCTCGGCATCTTCGAGAGTCTCCCTAAGCCATGAGGGTCTTCTTTTGGAGGAGGTCTCATGAGGAGGAGGATCAATAAGATCCATAGGTTCATGAACATCAAACATCGTTTCATCTTCTTTTGCACTTTGATTTCCAGTGTCAGCTTCTTTATCCTTCCTTAGGATAGGAAGGTTGTTGATCTTCCTGAGGGCCATATCTTCGTTGAAGGTGACATCATGGCTTATCTCAACTTCCTTTTGACTAGCCACATAAATTCTATATCCCGTAAAATTTTCACTATAGCCCACAAAGATTATTTTCTTCCCAGATGCACCCAATTTGCTTCTTTTCTCTTTCAACACGTGAAAATATACGAGGCTTCCAAAAATTCTAAAATGAGAGACATCGGGTTTCTTACTAATGAACATTTCTTCGCGAGTCTTGGAGTCCAATGCTTGATGAGGGCATCGGTTTTGAATATATACAACAATATTTGCATCTTCAACCCATAGAAACTTCAGAAGGCCTTGATCATGATGCATGGCACAAACAACTTCTACAATAGAGCGATTCTTCCTTTCAGCCACACCATTCTGTTCGGAAGTGTATGGCGTTGTGGTCTCCCTCTTAATGCCAACTTCTTTGCAATAATTTTGAATTCAATGGATTCGTACTCGGTCCCATTATCATTCCTCAATATCTTGATTTTCTTCTCAGATTGGTTGTCGATAAAGGTTTTGAAGTGTCGGAACCAGGTGAACACTTCATCCTTCTTCTTCAAGAAGTAGATCTAGGTCTTGCGATAATAATCATCCATAAAGGTGAGATAATATAAGTATCCTCCCAAAGAGTTTACGAGCATCATACTAGATATGTCAGAGTGGATCAATTGCAATATATTTGTGGTCTTGCTATTACTTGAGGGGAATGGTCCCCTTGTAGGTTTTCCTTCGGCACATCCCAGACATACACCTTCAGGCTCTACTTTGAACTCGAGCATACTGTCACCATTTCTCTCACATCAGGTAGGGCCTTATAATGAAGATGGCGAACCTCCGATGCCATAGTTCAAATTATAGAGATGTGTCGCAAGACATGGCTCCCAATGGACTTCCTCCAACTTGATATAAAGTGTCAACCCTAAACCTAAGAGTAAAATCATCTTTAAAATTTCTTTTCCAAACACATACCTTTCCATCAATAAAAACCACCTTGAATCCTTTGTCTTCCATTGCTGAAATGGACATCGGGTTCTTCTTGAGATTAGGTACATATAGTACTTCTTGCAAATGAATAGTGTTACATTGATTCAATTGAAGGGTAACATTCCCTACTCCCTTTACGGGATAGGTGGCATCGTCTCCAAGGATGATCTACAAGTTTGTCTCCTTTTCTATTAGGTTAGAGAGAGCTTCCTTGTATCTGGTGAAGTGCCTTGAGGCACCACTATCAATCAGCCAATTTCCCAAAGTGTCTAGAGGAGAGGCAGTGAAGAGGGCCAATATAAGATAATACTTGTTTTGCTTATTGTTAACAACATTTGATTCTTCATACCTAGAGTTCCTTGATTTCTTGGAGGGCCGGCCATTTCCTTGATGTTCTGCATCCCTTTTTCCCTTGCCATTGGTCTTGCCATTTCTTTGATCGTTGTTGTTGAAGTTGCCCCTGGATTTGCTATGATAGTCATCATCTTGAGGTGTATCCCTTCTATTAGGACACTCCCTTGCATAGTGGTCAAACTTATTGCAAACAAAGCATCTTCCCTTCCTTCCAGTTTTGAATCCTGGTCTTCCTTGACTTTGCTTCTTTGAACCTGCATTGTTCTTCCCCTTGGCATGAACGGAGAATGCAATGGGGTGGCTTCTATTAGAAGGCATTTCTTGCTCCACCATTGTTGTTTCTTCTTGAATGCATCTCAACATCAATTCTTCAAACCTTGGAATTCAATCATTGTTGAGTATAGTGGTTCTAAATACATACCACTCAGGTGGGAGTCTTCCAAGGGTGATGAGAGTAAGTTCCCTATCAAGAATGACTTCTCCAATTGAGAGTAGATAATTCTTGATCTCACTAATCCTCAAGAAATAGGATTAAATATCCTCATCCTTGCCCTTCTTAATATCCTTCAACTTATTCTTGAGAAATAGAATTTCATTAGCATTACTAACCTTGAACATGCCGCCCAACCTGTCGTAGATCCCCTTGGAGGTCTTCAATTCAGAGATATAGGCCACCAGATGCTTGTCAAAGGAATCCCTGATAATCTTTTTCGCTTTGACTTCAACCCTATTGTACTTGGTCTTCATAGCAACCGATGCATTTGAAGGACGCTCAGGGGTTTTACCCTGCACATAATCCATCACTTCTTATTCTTCCAAGGTCAAATCAAGAGACATCTTCCATCCATGATAGTCAGATTTATCAAGGAGGTCGTCTTCAGCTGGGAAGTGGGATGAGGAACTCATTGAGCCTTTTGTCCTTGTCCAACTGTCTTTGGCGATTGCTCTTTCACACTTGCTTGGGCTTTGTCTTCACCTCAGCTCTGATACCATGTTAATTTTAGGCAACAATGGTATGTTCCATGCTTTAGAGCAATTTTACTTCAATTTCTTTATTAACCCAGTATCAATATTTAGATTAGCAATCATATCAACATGATAGTAAAATGCAAATAGAACATAAACATAAACAGTAGAAGAAAAGCCAAGACAAGAGTACACAAGATGTGGCACCAGCCAGGGACAAACCCCAATGTGGGGAAACCCTTGATCAAATCTTATTTTAGTCTTCAATAGTTCAGCAAAGACATATAGTACAATTTATAAATCTGATAATTTATAACAGTGGCAAAAGAGCCCTAACTAGAAAAGTCAGTGTTGGTCAACAAGACAGATTTGACCCTCAACAAATTGGTCAACTTCAGCCTCCAAACAGCAAAATGAATCAGCCCTCAAAACAGCCCAAACTAGCCCAGTCAAATCTGGTCAAACAGCCAACCATGCAGTCAGCCCTAGCTGCAACCAACGTTGGTCAAAGTCAACGTTTTACCTTGATTTCTGTGCCCAGAAATGCGGCTTGCTCAAACAAAAATATCCCACTAAAAAATGCAGTCAAACAGGTCAACGATGTTGGTCAACGCATAGTCAAACTGTCTTAGAATTTTGGTCAACGCAATCAATGCTCAAAACAGAAATTTCATCCTTATTTCCTTCACACGTGTGAGAGAGAAAGCTGCCCAGAAATGCGTACCCAATCAATGAGGAGAGAGAGAGATGTGTGTGGAGTGAGTGTGTCCAAATGAGGCCAAGTCATCATGTATTTATAGCAAATGTTGATGATGAATAGATGTCACTGTTGGGCTTCTGAGCCTACATAAGTTTTCTGGCCGACCTTGAAAATTTGTCCAAAATCAATATAAATTCATAACTTCATTTGTACATGTCGGAATCGGATGATCTTTAGATCAATCCTACACCTCTCGAAGAGAGGAATCCAAGAAAAATATCAGTTGTCATAAATAAGATGACCCAAGTGGAGTTTGGCCCTAGTTTCCAATTTTAACAGTTCTCCATGCTATTGTAGGTGGTCGCCTTCAGGGAACTGAGTCATGGCATCGGGTACCGCTATGTCTTCTAGCACCTTATCTAGGGATGAAACCTCATCAACATATGGCTCTAGGGGTGTAGCCTCTACTCTCTCCACCAAGGTGTCAACCAGTGCTACCAAAGAGGTCTCCAACAAAGGTGACTCCTACGCCACATTGGGTATATTAATGTGCCCCTCACCATCCTGCGTGTCCTCATGCTCAACCTCCTTAGGTTCCTAACATCTAAACCCTGATCTCCACCAGTAGAAACACCACTTGGTCTGACTATCTAACTGCCCTCCTCTACAGGATGATCTTGTCCTTGATCTATGCTT
Organism: Pinus taeda; assembly: GCA_000404065.3. NCBI lineage: Eukaryota > Viridiplantae > Streptophyta > Pinopsida > Pinales > Pinaceae > Pinus > Pinus taeda. The sequence goes on from APFE030528351.1 coordinate 60,331, forward strand.
CTCCTTCTCTGGCTCATCCAGAAAATGAGGCATGTTAGGACAACCAAATTGCCCATATGTATGGGTGTTGTATTGTTGGATTGTGCGTGATTGGCTTCTTTGTTGGTTTTGTACCATTTGTTGCGTCCCCTCTAAGACCTGTTGGTTTTGCCTCCTCAAATTTCGATTCTACCTCATCAGCGCCTTCATGATCCCTTGTGTACTTTTCCCTTTCTGTGTCATTGGATTTCCCACAGCTAGCCAAGATCATGGTTTGATACCACTGTAATGTTCCAAATTGGAATTTTAATAGTGATATTTAAGCAAGAATACAATGCAACATAGAAAATTCAAAAAACAATTAACACCCATAAAATTTACACCAGACTATGCAAAACTGAGCCATTTTATTATCAAGAGGAGAGTACAAGTATATGGAATATATGCACCCGGGCTTGCCAAAGCAAGCTAAACAAACCCAAGTGAGAAAATATGTTGCCCAAATGTAAGAAAATGTTTTCTCTTCAAGTTCTGCACTGGCCTTGGAATTCTACAGCTGCTAGCTGGAAAGAACACTTGTTTGAGCCCCCTAGAATGCTCTGGGAAAATTCTGCCAAATTAATCTTAGGCTCTCCTCCACAATCCTAGAAAAACCCAAAAATGTTTTGGGCAATTTTACCGACCACATGGGACCCCAAATTTAAACTCACTCCTCCCAACTAACTGCCAAATAACTTTGTTGTTTTGGGGCACCAAAACTCCTCCAAAAATTCTGCAAAATTAGGAGCAGACTCCTTGATGCATCCAACAAAACCCAGAAATGTTTTGGGCTAATTCCAATCTCTTGGAATTACCCAAATTTGGTGCTACGTCCTCCTCTACTGGTTTTGCGTCCCCCCTCAAGCTACTACTACAAATTTGGCCTTGTTTCCACCCTCAAATGGTTGTAGAATTTTCTGCAAATTACTCCAAGAAGATAAGAGGGAAATTTCTTCCTCAACCTTGCACAACTCAGCGAGCAACAACTCCCTGAAATTATGCCCAACAAAACACTGCGCAGGCCCTAAGAAAGTTGAATTTGGTTCTCACCGCAGCAGCAATATCCATCTCTGAAACTCTCCACAAAATATGATCCAATATTAAGGGACTTTCTCCTAAATTCATGAATTGAATTTTCCCTCGAAGACCGCTCAACCAAGCAAATCGATTTCTGCCACTACGTCCTCCTGGAAGTTCGAACTAGCTGAAGTATCGCTAGAACTAACCCACAATCTCTAGCAATCTCCTCTCCAATAAGCTTTAAAATTCTCTCCTAGGGTGGCACTCTAAGTCCACCAAAGAAAGAGCTGAGATTTCCACCCAGAAATCTCCTTGTGGTAAGTAGCATTGGTAGCCTTGGCTAAGCAGCTCAAGAGTACTCTAAATCAGAAATTCAATTTGTCAAAAAGCCCCTAAAATGAGTCTCACCTCCAATTTATAGCTAGCCATCCCTCATGCTCCTTGTGGGCTCCACCCATCAAATTCTCTCTCTCACCCAATTGGAATTCCTCCAAGGGGTGCATATTCCCTCGGAGTGGCTCCCACTATCGACTTCCCATCGAATTTCTTGGTTTTTCTATTTTTTGGGGGGTGACACCTTTATAAATTTTTCTTTTTCACCCACTTTTCTTTAGTTTATATGCCAATATTTATTAACTGCCAAAAATTGCAAATTTGAAAATTCCATTAGGAAAATCATTAATTGGGGACATGACATTTCTCAATACTTCATTTACAGAAGACCATAATGGCTACATTTGCATCTCCCTCTTTGGAATCAGAGAAACGTTTCACGAGCAATGTAATTAAAATAGAGATCATATAAAGAAGAAAATGAATGCAGTTCATAATCATTAAAAAATATTTATCAAACCTGATCCCGCAATATGAGTTTGAAACCATGACGTGGAACCACTTGATTAATATAATCTACGGGATACTAGTACTTGAGAAATGTCGTAGAAGATAAAAGTACATAATCTAATATGGAACTACAAAGAAGCTTAAGCATTATATTTGTCCCGATTCTAATTTTATTGTAAGGAGAAATACTTACCTCCGTGTTCTCAAACATCCGCAATACAATGTAGGCCATATAGTCTAGCTCTCTAGTTTTATACAAGCGGTGAAGAGCATCATCACAAACAAGGCTGCGTTCTCCTTGCAGTGAATCATCCAAGTTACAATACCGAAGGACATTCATTAAAGAATGGATATGAGATTCCTGTCATCCACAAATATCTTAAAATTTAATCCGGGATGCATTTGTCTAATGAACAAAAGAGAATTGGCAAGAAATATGATATAAATGCAGGGTGACATGTATTGTGCCTGCACAAAAGCCGAAGCAAAAATTCTTTAAACATAACACAATAACAATCAAAAATATATCTTGGAATAATATGGTGCATGCTTTAAAAACCATCTTTCTTCATACGTACATCCACAAGGCCAACATCGAGGTAGAAGAGGATACTGAAATATTAAAAGCATAATTGTTTTGAAATTTTGTATATGATACCCAGTTGTTGAGTTTTGGGCAACATTCAGCAATTATTCGTACAAACCTCCTTACATGAGTTGCCAGAGTTTCTCATGTTTCACCAAACGAGTATTAGACTTCTTGTTGCAGTCATAAAGTAGCTGACATATAGATTAAAATCGAAGTATGAAAAACCAGAAATAGGATCGGAACTGGCCAAAGGTCAAACCAGGAATATATCAAACCTGCTAAGTTGACCTGTTGTGTGTTTGTGCTTTTCTAATGATATAATTTTTGGTGATCTTATTATGTTTAATTATTTAAAATGCATAAATAAAGTGATAACATTGAAAACCTTGGACAATGATTCTGCACAAATTTAATCATTCAGATTTATAATTTCAATAATTTGTGTTTAATTTCACTAAAAAAATGTCCAAGAAAATAAAATCGTTAAGCTACACTTATCAAGATGGGATCAATCAAAATTGATAAACAAACTGATTCCATATACATATAATATATATCACCAAATATGTAAATAGAAGAGATTATTATATAACAGTAAACTAAAATTTGGAGGAAGGCAATGCTTTTTCGGGGGAAGAACATGCGTCTGAATCGACGAAACCAATCAAACTGATCTATGAATGGTCAAATCGATTTGTGAACCGGTTGATCCAGTTCAGAAGCCGGTCCGAGGTCCTCAACTGGTAACCTGGTCTAGACCGGCTAATTGCCATACCATACGACCGGTTTTTAATACACCGTTAATTGATTGTGTCATATACAGTATCTTTGTGTACAATTTTCAAATGAGGTTTATGGCTATTCTTAGATGTAGGTATTCCACACCTAGAACACAACATAAAACAAAATGAAGTAGTTATGTGAGTTATCCTGTAATGCATACCTACTCATGAATTACGAGTGTAATAATCAAGTCAATGCATTGCTATACAATGGAAAATCCCCATGGTTATAAAAAAGTTATATGGCTAGGTCTTTACTGGGCACACTATTCCATGTTTGATGCATATGTCTTCATGATTATTCTATCAAACAAGATGCTTGACATGGCTCTACACCTTACTATATAACTATCGACTGTCTTAATAAAGATTAAAGACTACTAGCACACAAAATGTGATACATGTTTGGAGTAGCGGGTTCTCGAGCAGCAGGAGCAGCAGGTTTCAGCAGGAGTGTTGTCTTTTCTTCTTAGAGCTGCGTTTACCACATTTGACTTGGCAATATTGGCATATGTTTGATCTCTGTTCAGATTATCTTGGAAGGCTGAATACTTCAGAAGTTCTCCTACATTGAGACGTTGACCTGCGTTGGTCACATCCATTGACAGTTGGTTTGACAGAGTTTTCTTTGACTGGAGCATTGACTTTCCGTCACTACGTTAAGACTGAATTTCAGCCTGTCTGATCAGTCACCTCATGGCCAAAATTCGGCCTCTTTGTGTAGACTATTTTCGTTGACCAGAAGTTGGCTCTCTCTCTCTCTCTCTTCTGTTGATTGGATTTTGACTTCGGACATTGTTGAGGTCAGATTTGAATTTATTCGAATATTCTTTGGTGTACTATTGAACAAAGTCTCTCTCATAAGGAAAGACTTTGGTTGGTTTTTCCCCTTGTGAGCTTAATTCTTGGTGTCTCTTGTCTATTGTTCATTGTTTACTGTGATCTTTATTTACTTTGTTTACTGTGATCTTTATTTACTGCTCTAGTTGAAGAATTGCATGGTTGAAGTTTTTCATGTATAACTACTTGATGATTGGAAAATAAAATAAGGACAGTTAATATCATTAGAAGTGGTTATCAATTGTGAAAAATTATTCTGGTCCTTGACTGTACTAAACTCAAGAGTTGAGAGATCACGTTGGGAACATCTTTGAGGGATTTTGGGATTCGTCATATTTTTTAATTTTTGGTTGGTCAGCTTCATATTCATCATGAATTCCTACATGAAGACTGCAAGCAAGCTTGAAGGAGCTACTAACTACAGAGCATGGAAGGCTAGGGTTGACATTATTCTTGAAAGGAACAAAGTTTTGGGAATTGTCATAGGTAAAGTTACTATACTACCGTCGGATGACGCAGGAAAGGAGAAGTTTCATGAAGATGATATCTTGGCAAGAAGCATCATCTTGGACTCTGTTAGGGATCATTTAATTCCCTATATTGCTGAGCATAACACCGCCAAAGCCATGTATGATTCCATTGTTGGATGATATACTATCAACAATGTAAACTAATCCATCAATATAACGGGTCAACTTCGCAATATCAAGATGACAAAGAATGATTATGTGGCATCTTACTTCCTCACGATTACTTCAATAAGAGATCAACTCAAGGCCATTGATGAAGAAATCTTTGACAAAATTAGTAGTTGTTGCCTTGGGTGACTTTCCTAGATCTTGGGATTCTTTCGCATCAAGTATAAGTGCAAGGGAAAATGCTCCATCTTTTGAAAAACTATGGGCTGCCTGTACTCAAGAGGAATCAAGAATCCATTTTAGATACCCTGCTGAAGAACTAAACGAGGAAGCCTTTGCAGTCCATGCTAAGGGTAATAAGAAGAGACCTAATTTTGGAAGGTTTCAAAGAAGTTCAGTAAAAGACAAGGTTCTAAATCTGCTCCAAGAAAGGAATCTATTTCACAAAGAAGACCTCTTCCTCCCTCTCGAGATAGAAGAGACAGAAATGATCTAACAAATGTTTAATGTTTTCATTGTCAAGCTTATCGTCACTATCAAGCACATTGTCCTCAAAAGAATCGAAGAGACAACTATGAAAGAAGTGATGATCGTAAAAGAAGAGGAAGGCATCATGCTTTTGCTGCTGATCTAAATGAGCCATCTTCAAAGAAGAGGCATAGGAGACATGCTTCTGATTTTGAATACTCATTTTATTTTGCTCTTTGTTATGCAACCAACTCACAAAATAGAAGAAAAGATAGATCAGCGATTTCAAAATTAGTCTCTTCGAGGGGGCAACCGCCTTTACATACACAAATTAACAATTGGATGATACAAATGACAAGACCTCCTTTCTATATATAGGAATCTAAGGAGTCACAATATAATCAGAGCCGACATAACAATAATAATGTAAAGACACAACAATAACAATAGTTGGCTTGTATGGAGAACAATAATAACAATATGGGGACTACATTGACACCACAATACAATGGAGATTGCACTAATAACAATAGGGAGCTACACTAGTAGTATAGGGACCTAACACTCTTATAGGTTCCATTAAAAGTCCTGATGAAATTTGGTTGGTGGACAGTAGTGCCTCTAGGCACATGACTGGAAATCGTGAACATTTATGTGAATTGACAAAAAGGAAGATTACATAAAAGGTTGAACTTGGAGATAATGACAAATATAAAGTCATGGGCATTGGTACGTTATCCTTCCAATTGGAATCCAAAAGTAATGCATCTATCGACAATATTTTATATGTTCCTAGTTTGAAGAAGAATTTGTTGTCCATATCATCTCTTGAAGATAAAAGATATAGAGTTGCTTTTGTTGATGGACAACACTCAGTATGAAAGAAATATGCATCTTTTGAAACTACTAAAGTCATTAGGGTATGAATTGGAGGAGTATATCATCTCCTTGATCACTCAATCTCAAGCTCAAGGGTTGAAGGACCCAATTGATTTTGCCTCAATGATCTAATCTTACAAATTGCAAAGAGGGAGTTTCCTTTCCTTTAGCTCTCTTGAGAGGTGTGGGATTGATCTAAAGATTGTTCGATTCCGATAAGTATTCATGAAGATATGAATTTATTTGTGTTATGGGACAATTCGTTAAGGTCGGCTAGCAACCAAATAAATCCCACTTGTGCTCAACGCTTTAGTATAAATAGAGGTGGTCTTCAAGTCATTTCAACACACTTGGAATCCCTTTCTCTCTACTTGTCTTTGGGTTTTAGTAGGAGGAGAGATCCTAAGGGATAATGTTGCCCTAATCTAGAGGGTAGAAGCTGGAACTGCCGAAACTGCCCGAAATTTCCAGAACTGTCAGAATTGTCGGGAATAGCCGGAACTGCGGGGAAAAGCAGGAATTGCCAGAACTACCGGGAAAAGTCGGAATTGTCGAAACTGCCGGAACAGGTGGGAAAGCTGATGCAGAGGGTAGAAGCAGGAACTGCCGGGAACAACCGGAATTGTCGGAACTGCCGGGAATTGCCGGAACTGCCAGAAACTGTTGGAACTGCCCGGTATTGTTGGAATTGCCGGAACTACCTGGAACTACCGAGAAAAGCCGGAACTACTAGGAATAGTTGGAACTGCCGAAACTGCCGGGATTATTTGGAATTGCCAAAATTGCTGGAACTGCCGAGAACTGCTATAACAAGCGGGAAAGTTGACGCAGAGGACAAAAGCCAGAATTGCCGGGAACAGCTGGAATTGCCGGGAACAGCGGGAATTGCTGGGAACTGCAAGAACTGGTTGGAATTGCCAGAACTGGCTGGAACTACCGGGAAAAGCTGGAACTGTCGAAACTGTTGGGAATAGACGGAATTGTTGGAACTGCAGGGAATAGCTGGAATTGTCGGAACTGTCAGGAACTGCCAAAACAGGCGGGAAAGCTGACGTACAGGATAGAAGCCGGAACTGCCGAGAACATTTGGAATTTCCAGAACTGTCGGAACTACGAGAACAACCGGAATTGTCGGAACTACAAGAATTGTCGGAAACAGCTAGAACTGCCGAAACTATCGGGAACTGTCGGAACTGCCAGAACAACAAGAGCTTCAAGAGCTTTTCTCTTCGAAGGAGACTAGCATGCAAGGGACAACTAATTAACATTGGGACAGTTGTATGGTACTTAGTAGCAAATACACAAAGCATGCAATGTTACAACTAGCATGCAAGGGATAGCTAGCATGCAACAGCAAGCATGCAAAGGACAACAAGCATGCTAGGGATAACAAGCAAGCCAGGGACAACAAGCAAGAAAGTTGTAGCCAGCACATAGGTCAATATGGAAACATGGTGCAGCAATGGCACATAATGCAGTACAGTGATGGGTACAATCATCATTAATGAAGCATGATGAGATGCAGCATAGTGATGATGGGTGCAGCACAATGAGGTGCAGCATGATGACGAAATGCAACACAACGATAGCTGAAGAAGTCACCTTGGAGAATCAGTTGAAGCAGCAAGTCTTCAACTGATCTCATGTATCAACTTCTTAGAGATGATCTATGCTCTTATCTAGATAAGTCAAAGTGTTGACTTTTGTTGTAAACATACTATCTCTCTCTCTCTACTAAACTATTGAAAAACATTTAAGAAGAATTAATCAAGGGCTTCCCCACATTGGGGTTTGTCCCTGGCTAGCGCCACATCTTGTGTCCTCTTGTCTTGGCTTGTCTTCTGCGATTTATGTTTATGTTCTATCTGCAGTTTACTTTAATGTTGGTGTGATTGCTAATCTGGAAAAGATATTGAGCTAGTTGTGAAAATTGAAATAAATTGCTCTAAGCATAGAACATACCTAAAATTTAACATGGTATCAAAGCTAAGATGAAGCCAATGCCCAAGCAAGAGTGAAAGAGCAATTACTGAAGACAGTTGAGAAAGGACAAAAGGATCAGTGGATTCCTCATCCCTCTTCAAATTCACCAAGGGTGAAGTTGAAGCAGAGAATATTATCAGAATGGTGCAGCAAAAGTTTTTGATGGCCTACCTAAAGATCACTTCAATGGGAAGTCCGGATCTAAGGGTGGAAGGAAAGGCAGA
>APFE030528351.1:69850-87350 GCA_000404065.3 Pinus taeda
CATCTCTTAATGAAGATAACAATCATTCCAGGGACATCTTCAATGATCAAAGGAATGACAGGTAATGCAGGTCATCAAGGAAATGGCCGACTCTTCAAAGAAAGCAAGGAACCCCAGGTATGAAGAATCAAATGTTGCTTTTGATAAGATAAAGAAGTGTTATCTTGTATTGGCCCTCTCCTTCAAATTCTTTGGGAATCTGGCTTATTGATTGTAGTGCTTCAAGGCACTTCATCGGACAGAAGGGTGAACTCTCTAATTTGGTAGAGATGGAAACAACCGTGGGATTATACTTGGAGCCGATGCCACTTATCTCGGAAAGGGTGTAGGGAATGTTACCCCTCAATTGAATGAGGGTAACTCGATTCATTTACAGAATCCCTTTTATGTACCTAATTGCAAGAAGAACCTAGTGTCCATTTCAGCAATGGAAGTCAAAGGTTACGAGGTGGCACTCATCGATGGAAAGGTATGTGTTTGAAAATAGAATTTCCAAAGATGTTTTTGAGTTCAAGGTTGTATCAAGTTGCAGGAATTCCATTGGGGACCATGTCCATTGACACATAGCACCAGAGGTCTGTGAGTCAGGTGGTGACAGGGATGCCTGAATTCAAAAAGAGCATGAAAGTACATGTTTGAGATGTACCGAAGGAAAATCTTACAAAGGGACCATTCCCCTCATGTAGCAAGTCCATAGGTTTGGAAACCCGAGGGGTTTGAGATTGATGATCAAGAATCTCACGTATGCAGGTGGAAGAAAGCCCTCTATGGCTTGAAGTAAAACTCTCCAGGTGTAGTATGAGAGGATTGATAGCTGTCAGATGATGCTGAGATTCACTAAGAGTGAAGCCAATCCAAACCATTGTATGAAGGTTGTGGATGATAGACCTCTCATACCAACACCTTATGAGGACGACCTACTTCTAACAAGTGCAGACCCTCTCATTTACAAAAGTAAGAGGGATTTGGACTCCGAATGTGGAACGATAAACTGCAAGCCTGTGCCTACCTCGAGGATCTTAACTTTCAGAAGTTATATGGTAGTGATGTTGGACCAAATTTGGGAAATGCCTCTGAGTTTCATAAACTCATTCGTGTTAATGTTTTTGGTGAACTTCCATCCGGATATATGTTTTGCAGTTAGCATGGTGAGCTCATATTTGGTTGAGCCTCACTAGATTGGTGCCAAGAATCTTCTGAGATATCTTCGGGGCACAATCTCTCATGGATTAAGATACACTGCCGAAATATGAAACTGAATGATTATTCGAACGCTGATTGGGGAAGCAGTGTGGAGGATCACTAGAGCACTTCTCAGTGCTGGTTCTCTTTGGATTCTGCTTCAATATCATGGATGAGCAAGAAGCAGAAGTTGGTTGCTACAAGCACTGCCGAGACCGAATACATAGCTACAAGTATGATCTCATGTGAAATTGCATGGTTGCAGAAGCTCTTAAGTGAGTTGTTTGTACACATGATAAATACCACTGTGATTCTCTGTGACAACCAGAGGGGGGATTCGTTTATTGAGGAATCTCGTATTCGGTGATTGCTCCAGCAGATAGACATCAGATACTACCTTATCTAGGATATGGTAAGTCGATGAGCGAAGAGGCTCTATCGCATTGAGACTGATGTACAGGTCATAGACATTTTGTCAAAGCCCTAGGGAAAGGTCAAATCTGTGACTTTCACAAACGACTTGGAGTCGTTGAGAGACCTTCTTATAAGGGTCCTGCATTTTGCATGCATTGAGCTCTGGGAGCTCTGAGGGGCTTGGGGTACTTACTGGAGCAACATACGACCACAGGGCGACTCACCCTCCCCTTGTGGTGCGCTATGTACAAGATGGCAGGTTCAACATTCCCTTGTGATACCCTGTGGCGACTGCGGAACAGGATGATTAGTTCTCCTATGGGCCAGGATGATTAGTTCTCCCATGGCAACTGTGAAAGGGGACGATTAGTTATCCTGTGGGCTAGGATGATTAGTTCTCCTGTGGCAACTATGAAACAGGATGATTAGTTATCCTGTGGGCCGGGATGATTAGTTCTCCCATGGCGACTTTGGGGCAGGATGATTCGTTCTCCTGTGGACAAGATGATTAGTTCTCCTGTCGAGGCATCCTACCCATGCAGTCTGGGACTCATGGGAAGTACCTTTCATCTGATTAATGAGCAGGGAAATGGGGTTAGGGACAATAGTAGTACTATCGATGGACCCATCGATGTATCTATCGTACTCCATATGCTAGGATGACCTCCATTGATCTGGGATCAATGAAACTGATCTGGGATCAGTATGAGTGGTTTGAGACACTCTCTTGTGATATTGATCTGGGATCAATAAAACTAACTTTGGGCCAGTAAGAGTGATGTGACACTCTCTTCAGATGAAACTAAATTTGGGTCAGTAGAAAATGGTATGAGACATTCTCGATCAATTCTTCTTCTTCATGGTTCAACAGAGCAAATCAGAGCTCAGCAAAGTAGAGTAGTGCAAGGCACTGATGGCAAAGATAGTACAGTCGGACATATGGATCAGCAGATGGAGTTCTTCCTAGTTGAGAGGGAGTGTTAAAGTTGGCAACTAGGGCCAAACTCCATATAGGTCATCTTATTAATGGAATTTGATATTTTTCTTGGATCCCTCTCATCGAGAGGTGTAGGATTGATCTAATGATCATCCGATTCCGATAAGTAATCATGGAGATATGAATTTATTTGTGTTATGTGACAATTCGTCAAGGTCGGCCAACAACCAAATAAACCCCACTTGTGCTTAATGTTTTAGTATAAATAGAGGTGGCCTTCAAGTCATTTCAACACACATGGGATCCCTTCCTCTATGCTTGTCTTTGGGTTTTAGTAGGAGGAAAGATCTTAAGGGATAACACTGCCCTAATCCAAAGGGTAGAAGTTGGAACTACCAAAACTGCCGGGAAAAGCCGAAACTGCCAGAACTGCCCAGAATTGTTGGAATTGCCAGAACTACTGGAATTGTCGAAACTGCCGGGAAAGGATGGAATTGTCGGAACTGCTAGGAAAAGCTGGAATTGTCGGAACTACCGGAATAGACGAGAAAGCTGATGCAGAGAGCAGAAGTCAGAACTGTCGGGAACAACAGGAATTGTCGGAACTACCGGGAACAACTGGAATTTGCCAGAACTGTCGGGAACTCCGGAACTGTTGGAATTACCCGAAATTGTTGGAACTAGCTAGAACTATCGGGAAAAGCCCGAAATACTGGGAATAGCTGGAACTGTCAGAACTGCTGAGAATAGTCAGAATTGCCAAAACTGTCAGAATTGTCGGGAACTGCCGGAACAGGTGGGAAAGTTGACGCAGAGGACAGCAGCCGGAACTGATGGAAACAGCCGGAATTGCCAGAACTGCCAGAATTGTCGGAACTGCCCAGAATTGTCAGAATTGCCGGAATTGCCAGAACTAGCTGGAACTACCAGGAAAAGCTGGAACTGCCGGAACTGCTGGGAATAGCCAGAACTATCGGAACTACCGGGAATAGCCGGAATTGCCGAAACTATCGGAACTGTCAGGAACCGGTGGGAAAACTAACACAGAGGACAGAAGCCGGAACTGTCAGGAACAACCGGAATTGCTAGAACTACCGGAAATGACGGGAACAACCGAAATTGCCGGAACTGCCGAAACAGCCGGGAACAACCAGAACTACCGAAACAGCCAGAGCATCTGTCTCCGAAGGAGAGCAACATGCAAGTGACGACTAACTAACATTGGGACAGTTGTATGGTACTTAGCAGCAAATACACCAAGCATGCAATGTTACAGCTAGCATGTAAGGGACAACTAGCATGCAACAACAAGCATGCAAAGGAAAACAAGCATGCTAGGGATAACAAGCAAGGTAGGGACAACAAGCAAGCAAGATGCAGCCAACACATAGGTCAGTATGGAAACATGGTGCAGCAATGGCACATAATGCAGTACAGTGATGGGTACAGTCATGATTAATGAAGCATGATGAGATGCAACATAGTGATGATGGGTGCAGCATGGTGCAACAGGGTGAGGTGCAGCATGATGACGAAATGCAGCACAACGATAGTGAAGGAGTCACCTTGGAGAATCAGTTGAAGCAGCATGTCTTCAACTGATCTCATGTATCATCTTCTTAGAGATGATCTATGCTCTTATCTAGATAAGTCAAAGTGTTGACTTCTATTGTAAACGTACTATCTCTCTCTCTCTCTCTCTGCTCAACTATTGAAGAACATATAAGAAGAATTGATCAAGGGTTTCCCCACATTGGGTTTGTCCCTGGCTAGCGCCACATCTTGTGTCCTCTTGTCTTGGCTTGTCTTCTGCGATTGATGTTTATGTTCTATCTACAGTTTACTTTAATGCTGATGTGATTGCTAATCTGGAAAAGATATTGAGCTAGCTATGAAAATTGAAATAAATTGCTCTAAGCATAGAACATACCTAAAATTTAACAGCTTCAAATAATGTATTTGGCTTCTGGAGCTATTGCAAAGGCTTGGTCTTTCTTGTTTGCATAAGAGAGTTTCTCTCTTGTTGCATGCATTTGGATTTACATTGATGATTGAACATCATTTTTGACATGAAACCATAAAGCTAATTTTCTCTCCTTGCTTGCATTGTGTAGATTAAAAGGAGGATTGGATAGCTTCATCTTGAAAAGTGTTGATTGAAGAAAAAAATCTGATTTGTTTTGCAACACCAACTAGCTCACATTTGGGGCAGATTTGAAGAAAAGAGAGATCCAAACGAATAGCTCTTGTTTGCAGGTCCTTTAACACATACTTGGAGCTGAAAATCAAGGAGGCCATAGGCTTTGGAGCAAGCATTCATTCAAGGCCTTGAGCCTTTTCAAAGGCTTTCTATTTCTCCAAGAAGGCCATGAACCTATAGAGGCTTAGCCTCTAATTTTTGTACTACTTTCTAACTTTTGTAGAAGCCTGATTTTTGCATGAAAAATCAGTCCTAACTTTTTTCAGATTTCAAAAGGCTTCTCATTTGCTCCTCATTTGCTTAAATTTCCAAGGAGAAGTTTGATTTTTCTTGAATACTATCATAGAGTTTCTCCCTTGGTTGAGTTGAGGCCTTTGAAAGGCTCATCATTATAACAAAGTCTCTAATAAAAAAATTAGTTTCACTTGTACAAGCATGGGAGATTTCTTCCACGGTATCCTATCTCCTCATTTAGAGGGAAGCTTTTCTTGGGTGGATTGATTTTGCATGGTTCAAACTCTCACACTTCATTCACTTGTTCTAATTTGCTCAACACTCACATTAATTATTGGGATTAACATATCTTTCACATTTACTTTTTCATTTGCAAGTGACCTTATGTAGATTGTTATTTCAATTTTCAAGTGCTTGCAATTGTGCAACTTTAATTTCCCTTTTCAAGTTAAAACATTTGTATGTTAGCTTTTTGGTAGCATCGGATGTGCTCTAGCCATGAAAATTGGTGGAGAGGCTAAGGCACATGAGTTCTAAAGAACCCAGAAACCGTTTGGTGAAATTCCACCCAGATTGTATTTTATTAAAATAATTAATATTTTTAATGGGGTTCATAAGTCTAAACTTAGAAAAATTAAAGTATTAATGGGTATTAATCAAAATATGGGTGAGAATGTTCTAGAAAGCAAATCAAGTCTGGCTTTAATCTTAGCCGTTGATTAGAGACTTAATCTCGGTTGTTGAAGTCTCAATGAGAATAGTATAAGGAGGCTTGGGGTTCATTTAGAAACACACACGGAGAGAACGAATTGATCTAGAGTTCGGTTTATGGGGCTAGGAAGCTGAGAAATTCAAACTAAGTGATCATTCTACAGTAGAGGGGCAGCGATAGTTCGGGAATACTAGGCAGAGAGGCAGAGAACCAGTAGTGGAGGCAGCACAACACCTAGAGGGATTGACATTGGGCCAGTTTGCACCCACGCAGTCTTGATGCAGAGCCAAAAGGGCCAGCGCACAAGTGAGGCTTCCCTCACGCAAAAATCCAAAACTATCGGGGAGCTACCGAAACAGCTGAGAGAGGTTGACGTAGAAGCTCCAAGAGGCAGAAGAGACAGCGCAGGGTTGACACAGAGCCTGTAAGGATGACACAAGGCCTACGTAGGGCCAGTGCAGGGATAGTTGGGGTTAGTCAGTTCTGCTGTTGGATCAGTCGGAAACTGTTGGGTAAAGTGAGGTAATCTCACTCAATTTTCTACCCTTATATTTTTCTTTGTAACTGGATTGTTGGGAGGGCATCCAGCATTATATTCAGAACTATTACTTAATAATATAAAACCCTCAGAGTTGCTGCACCGGTTTTCCTGCATTGGGATTTTCCAGGGGCTATTTTGTCCAAAAATAATGGTGTCCTATGTATCTTGTTCTTTGCTTAGTTTCTTGTTTCATGTAATCAAATTAAATTGCTATAGGCTTCAAAAGTAATTTACTTCAGTGTTTTTCAAAAAATAACTTGATAATGTATTTAAAATCAAGTAAGAGAAGTAAATTCAGTTTTGCTACAGTAGGGGTTCCTTGGGTATATGAATTTTCACATTATATGCAATTTACTTTTGCTCAAGCCACAACTTGCAACATTTCTTTATGAGAAAATTTTGTTTGTGTGCATTCAAGTTACAAGCAAGTACTTACTTCACTTTGCAACGTTTGATTAGTTTCACTTTCTCATTTCCATTTCTTTACTTGGCAAGATATTTCATAAGCTATTTTGATCAATCTTGACTTTATTGGAGCATCTTTACTTGGAAGCAATATTACAATTTCATACTTGGTTCATTGGCTTCAAGAACTTTGTGAAGCATACAACTCCATTTAAATTCCTTGCCAAGTATCATTTAGTTGGTTCCATTTTAATTTTTCTTTGAATTTTTTAGTGCAATTTATTTTGGGCATTGTCATTTCACTTTCACTCAAGCATCTCTAAAATCAACCTCCAACTTAACTTGGTTGTACAGACTCTAGGGACCCTCAACCCCTATTGACTCTTCACTATGAGATCCAGATTCCGGGCGAGGCTGAGGTCAGGGGACCAAAGTTCAATTGAAACTTTTCTTTAGAATATAACTAATAAAATAAATCAAAAGCACATCTACATCACAACTTTACTTGCAAATGCAATTCTCCTACAGATGCTATCTTGGAATTATTTTAGTCTTATTTGCAAATATCATTCTTATTTCAAGAAACATTTATTTTATTATGCAAGTATTGTGAATCTTTTACTTTTGCAACTATTACCTTTCTTGTACTTGGATCATTCTTCATTGGTGCAATGCTATTTCAAGTTATTTCATGTATTTGTTACTTTGATGATCATTTAGCTCATGACTAATTGATGTCATTGTCTTGTCACTTGAGCATTTTCTTCCAAGTATTATTTCCTTTATAGTTACAAGTGATATTTATATCCTAATCTTCGTCTAACATTTGATTTTGCATGATTATTTATCATTATATCTTGAATTTTATTTTGAACAAGCATTTGTCATTTACTTTGAAGCACTAGTCTATACTTTGAATATATCATTTAATGTTGTTCATGTATGTATATCCTTGTTCACATTTTGGAATCAAGTTATCTTTGATAAGTATCTTCTTATAACTTTAGTCTCCTAGAAACTCATATTTCCTTTAATTAACCTTCTTTAGGGACCACACCCGTAAGCTTAACTAAGAAAAAGATTTAACGGAGAGGGTAAGGAGTAGTTGACAATCCCTTCCCTTATTTTGCCACCAAGATCACACCTTGTGGGGTTGAGGATTTTTCCCACACTAACCTAGGTGTGCAAGCGAGGTGACGATAGGAAATATTTTTATTTCTTATTAGCGAATTTATTACAACAAGAAATGAAATGCACACAGTAAACTTAACTCCTTGATTTCATTCTCAAAACTCCTTAGGAAATGTGTTGTAGTTGCTCCTCGGATTTTGTTCCTAAGAACTCCTCGAAAATTGTGCCCAACTCACTCAAAAAATCATGCCTTTATTGTACAATTTGACAACAATGAATTATTTTCTAGTTCCCCCCAAAATTCGTGCCACTACCTCAAAGTTTGCACACTGATAGTCTCGAAATCAACCCTCAATTTTAGTGCTCTAACACCTTGATTTTTGTTCCTTGATAGCGTAGTGAATGATCTCTAAAAACCTCGAAAATGAAGCCCTATCTGCTCAGAAAATTGCACTCTGACAGCCTACAATAAACTTTGATAGGCTCCTTGATTTTCACACTCAGTTTGCTTCCCGTCCTCCGCCTCGAAATTCATGCTTGTTCTCATTTTGAAACTTGTTGTACTCTCTTGTGTTGAAATTTCTAAGTCTATAAGTTAGAAATTTAATCTGTATTCTTCTAGTTTATTTCTTCTACTTGTTAATTACAAACAAGTTAGTTAAAACATATAAATAACGAAATAAACACAATACAGTCTCAACCATCTACAAATCAACAGCTAAAAGAAAACAAACACACAAGTGACACCGTTATTTTTGGACAACTCTTCCCCAAAAAAACCAAATGCAGGAAACCGGTGCAGCAATTTTGAGGGTTTATTATTATACGGTATATCCTTGAGTACAATTGGGTGCCAAATTGCCTCACCCGACAAAGAAAAATAACCGACAGTAATACCTCTCTATTCGGAAGCAGGTATTTAGAAAACCTGCCCCATGAAACCCTCTCCAACAACACTTAAGCACTACGTCAGCCCTCCTGACCTCTACGTCAGCCTCAGAACCCTCTGTGTTAGCCCTCTGATGAAGCAAGTATTTAGACAACCTGCCCCACGAAACCCTCTCCAGCAGCACTGAAGCATTGTGTCATCCCTCCTGGCCTTTGCATCATCCTCAGAACCCTCTGCCTCAGCCCTCTGAGGCACTGCACAGCGTCTGGAACCCTCTGCATGGATGACACAAGCCCTCAGGCCTCTGCGTGCCCTGTTATGGTTTGTGCGTCTGCCTCTCTGCCTCTGCGTTGGTGTCTTGGCACTATCTCTGCCTCTTTGTCCAGTACTCGCTGCCCCTCGTTGTTGATCATTGATTCGACTCTACTTAGCAACTCCGCTCTAATAAATCAAATGATTGATCACTCTGGTGTGTCTTCCAACTGATCCTCAAGCCTCCTCTTATACTTTTCCTCTTGGTCCTTCAATGGCTGAGATTACATCTCTAATCAACAGCTAAGATTAGATTTGGCTTGATCCATGACTTTTGGAACCTTCTAACCCAATTTTATATTAATACCCATTAATATTTTATTTTTCCTAAGTTTAGACTTAGGAACTCCATTAAAAATATTAATTATTTTAATATTTCCCAAACCAGTTAGAATCTACCAAAACCATTTCTGGGTCTTGGAGATCTTATGTGCTTTAACCTCTCCACCAATTTTCATGACTAGAGCACATCCGATGCTACCCCAAATCAACATATTTTACTTTTCTTTCTCTTGTTATACCCAATGTTCCACCAAGACTTCGGGATGGGGAGATGCGGGTGCAGGGAGACGCACAAAGGGGACGTGTGGGAGTACCCTCAAATTTTAGGGAAATTTAGGGGGGGACATTGAGGTATATAATTTTTTTCCTTTTTATAATATATATATATAAATATATATATATATATATATATATTAATATATATATATATATATCAATTCATATTCTATAATGAAACCATAAATACAATAATACATACATATTTGAATTAAATAATGAAATACATTGATCCATACTTATCATCCTTACTAATACATACATGATTCATCCATAGACCACGAGATTCAATAATAAAATACTCTGATCCATGTTCATTATTCACCATTCTAGAATCTACATTGATTTAAAAATTAAATTCATCATTCTAGATTCTAAATTGCTTTAAAATTTAAATTCATCATTCATCATTCTAGAATCTAATTAGTACTAAGAAAAATAGACTATAATAGATACTGAAATCTAAAGTCTGGAATAGTAAATTGATATAGTTAAAACTCAAAAACAGTGGAGTGATGAGTTTAAAAGTCACTCTAAAATACACACAGGGCTTGGTACTCTTGATTAAATACTAATTCCATACCCCCTTGTACATGACAAAATGCAATGGAAACATTGCAATCCATCGAATTCTGAATTCCTCAAAAACTGTTAAGTCCGCTGGACTTTGAGTGAGATCTAAAATTCTACTTTCTCCATATGAGATCCAATGAGGTCGGAACCACTCGCAAACATCCTGAGTCATTTCATGGTAATGTTAAAAATTTAAGTAAAAGGATGAAAATGAAAAATAAAGGAGAATGTCACTTTTACTTTAAGAATTTAACATTACCATGAATTGCATAGCATTAGTAGGGAAATATGGTCAAATACTAGGTTTTCCCTGTCATAAATCATTGTTTACATGCAAATTTAAGGGGGGACGCATAGCCCATTTTGAGGGGGGACACCCAGGCGTCCCCCTTTTGGGGAGTCGCGTCCCCCACACTAGGGAAATGTCCCCCCCTGTGTCTCCCCGCGTCTCCCCGAAAGGGGGACGTGGGGAAACGTTTCCCCAGACGTCCCCTTGTCCCAAGTGCATGGGGTGCGAGGGGTGCGCGCACCCGACCCTGGGGGACACGTCGTCGTGGAACACTAGTTATACCTCTCCCTTGGCTTTCTTCTCCTCTTCTCCAAAGCTCATGAAGAAATGAAAGCTAATGGTGCTTTTCCCCCTTTGCTTTTCTCTTTTTGTTCCCCTCATAATAAGGAGAGACCTAATCCTAAGATCCAATAGCTAAGATTAGATCTTAGACATTGAGATCAAGGGTGCGGATTTAATCTCTCATTGACCCATAAGTCACTTTATCCCCCAAGTCCCCTTTTCATTAATTAATCAAAAAGTACTTTATGGCTTTGTCTCCTAAAGTCACATTAACTTTATTTCTCATAAAGTTAAGTCAAAAGGATCATGTTAGAACACTTTTTCCTAGGCTAGACACCAAGCCCTAAGAACACTTGTCCTTTGCACTATTTTTCTAACACTTTTAGCCTTATTGGACTAAGGCACTTGGTTTCCGTATTATATATGAAGGAAGCACAAGCTCATGGTTCATTTGATCATTGAACAACTTGAGGAACAGATTTTCTCGAAAATGTTTCGCGAGAAAACACCTCAATTAGATTAATTGACCAATTATTAAAATTTCCCTAAGTCTAACTTAGGAAAACTGGTTAATTAGATAGAATTAATTGAGGAAAATCAATTTTGCTCTAGAGATTTATGGAAAAGTCATGTGATGGAATCAAAATCATCTTAGCCATCGATTGTGATTAGATCATGGTCGTTGGTTGCTCAACGAGAGATTATAAGAGCAAGTCGATGGGGTTGGAGAGACACACTTGAGCTGTTCGACTCACCCAGTTGCAAAGTTAGCAAGGGCACAGCTGAAGCAGAGGGAGACATCAACAACAGGGGTTTCAATAGAGATTTGGGAGGAGATTTCCGAAGAGGATTTCTATAGATTTTCCAGTCTGCTAGTGATAGGAAAGAAGGTCGATTTATTTGCAGAAGAGGAGGCTACTTCAGCAAAACCATATATTTTCAACATTTATTGACTTGAACATTGATATCCTAGGGTTGGGAATTATTAGGAATGCACTAAATAAGAAAAACTTACACTTTATGCATATTTTCCAGCCCAAATTTACAAATGACGCCTAGGGTTTCAATTTCGTTATAAACCTTTTAAACCATGGAAAATTATTTTTATTTATTCTTAGTTTACCCATAATTTTATCCACTTTATTATCATAGTTTCTAAAGCTAAATTTGCTGTTGTTATCAACTATTGTATTGTTTTAAACAAAGTCTTTCGGTAGAAATCACATGAGAGAATTGTATTGTTGTGAATTATGATTTAAAGAACTAGTTAATGACAACCAAATGTAGTTTTTTTATTGTGTTGGAAACTTATCTTGAGCTACTATTGGTTGACCTATGCCTTTAGATTGAGTCATAGGAACCTTTGAAGTCAAGTCTGAAAATTACTCTCCAATCCACCATAAACCCTAATTTCCTATTCTTATCCTTGGGTAGAAATTATTGTAGAACCCTTAGGAAGCATGGCACCTAGCTTAAGGTAAGTGGGCTATTTGATCCCTCAAATCTACTAGAGAATCCTCCCTTGTATTGGATTGTGTCCATCACTAAAACTAGGGGAGTCATTGCTGAGGTAACAATGGTGACACTCTCATTGTTGCACTTCATCTAGGTTGTCTAGTGAAACTTTGCACTAGGGGTGCCAGATTTTACTATAACAAAGCCCATGCTCATTTTATCTATATTCAGGTTAAAAGCAATCATTTATGTTTATCCTATGAAATTAAGCCTCTAATTCCTCGATGATAAAAATACTTAGTCAAAAAAGCATACAATGAGTAAAATATAAATAGGAAAAAAGTTTTCGATGAGCCAAGTCGAACAAAGATAATTTCAGAATTAAATTGAAAACAATCATAACTAATTATCTCTGTCACAGAAATCCAAAATAATTTATCTATGGATTGCTTCTCAAAAAGCATATAAAGAATGTTCCCCAATTACACAGAATAACTAAAAAAAAATAGGAATGATCATTTCAGAAGGTAGAACAATGTGGACCTAGGATAGTGAAAAGAAATGTATACATACTGATGTAAAGTACAGACGAGTTCGGACATGTCGTTCAGGAGTCTTAACATTTGCATACCTGCAACAGCAGAAGGAGGAATAGTATTGAAATAAATATTGTTCTCAGGTGATAACCAACTGATGGATATGAATTGCAAGTGAACATATCAGTGGTGGTGCATTAAAAGGAGCCATTGACTTATTTCTTATCTAGCATAATAATCAAAGGGTTTATTTATTTTTCTTGTGTAAGGAAATTTTCGTTTCTTTACACCTTTTCTTTGAGTTAACGGCAAGAAAGAAACTTACTTTGGATCCAGACGATACTGTGTCTCTTTACCGTCATGATCTTCTGGATCCAATGCCTGTTCACTTGATTTTCTTGAATCATCAGACATTCTCCTACATCTCTTCGCAGAATCACATTCATCATCACCAAAATTAGAAGATATGTCAGAGCATTCTTGAGAATACTTCAGTTCTGCAACATTAATGGCTTCTTGGCGAGTGTTTCGAAGATCAATCAATATCTTTCCAAGCAATCGGCGTGCAATCTGCAAAAGATCAGCACTGTGTTGTTATATTAAGTTAAATCAAGGCAATGATTTCCTTTAAAAACTTATTGAAGTATTAATAAGTCAATTGTACTTATTAGAGATGTTGTTTTGTTTTTAGTCTAATACACATGAATATGGCGATAGAGTCTTGCTTCCCTTTAACAACATCTAGAAATACGACATCTCTACTAACCACATTTATCTGACTTAACAATTCAATCCTGAGCTTTATCTAAAGAAACTTTAGTCAGAGGTTTATGCATTTGCACAGTGAAAAATGTCTTATACGAAAGAGAGGAAATAATTCTAAATGAGAGCCTTGACAAGACATGAACCAGGAGGCATGCTGCTCAAACGCATATAACTGGTTATGCTTCTTCACGAATTGCATGTAAAAACTACTGTAAATATTTTTTGTCAGGAAAAGAGCTCACCTCAACTACATCGAAAGAATACAATGTATACATGCATAATAGATAAACCAAGTGATACCGCCCTACATACATCTAAATCCTACAAATTGATGTGAAAGATGTTGAGATCCATGCACAAGCAGAAAAACAAGCAAAGATAAGAGCATCTTAGGTAAAAAGAAAGTTTAAAAAATTCATAACAACATCTGGAAATACCACATCTCTAATAACCACATTTATCTGACTTAACAATTCAATCCTGAGCTTTATCTGAAGAAACTCTAGTCAGAGGTTTATGCATTTGCACAGTGAAAAACGTCTTATACAAAAGAGAGGAAATAATTCTAAATGAGAGCATTAACAAGACATGAACCAGGAGGCATGCTGCTCAAACACATATAACTGGTTATGCTTCTTCACGAATTGCATGTAAAAACTACCGTAAATACCTTGAGCTCACCTCAACTATATCGAAAGAATACAATGTATACATGCATAATAGATAAACCAAGTGATACTGCCCTACATACATCTAAATCCTACAAATTGATGTGAAAGATGTTGAGATCCATGCACAGGCAGAAAAACAAACAAAGATAAGAGCATCTTAGGTAAAAAGAAAGTTAACAAAATTCAGGGAGATGGCAAGAGCCATCAAAAGGAGGAGTGATTGCATATGCATTTCTTTCACCAGAGCTGAGAAAGGAGATAAAAGCCATCCAAAAGAGCCCTTTACAATTTGGGTGAAAAGCTAAAACAAAGAAGTTACAAATGTGGAAATCGTAGAAATCCAGTGACTAATGTTTAATGTTAGATGGGATAGAGGTAAAATAAAAGGGGATCTTAATCAGTCAAGATCCTTACTTTTTTTTCCATGAGAAATAGTTTTATATTCCATATGAGTAACATACATGTTTTAGTTCTTGACGGACTGCTCAAACAACAAGGCTCAAAGACATTACAAGAAATACTCAATATAATCTCTGTGTGAGGCAAACAACAAGGCTCAAAGCCTTTAAAATAAATACTCATGATGAGCTCAACACATCACATGCAGGAATTAAAAGTAGGTGGGCAGGATAACAACATTTCTCTGAACCACTCAAGCTCCTTATATAATGAAGACCTCTCTCTCTCTCTCCCCAATATAAGAACCATCTTCCTATTGCATCAAGACCAAGAAACGCTATGTATTGAAAAAACTGTACCAGACATGCATTGGTAATAAGAGCACATTTCTAGTGAAGGCACAAATAGCCGGCAACAACACACTGAAATTTTTCAAGCGTGAAAAAATTTACTAGACACAACAATAAAAAGAAAAAAAATGGAAGAATGATAATGCTCAATAAGTAAAGTCAATAATGATTTGACAAACCTATCTTGTTTTATATAGACAGAGACACATCAGATTGTTGCATCTTTGTAAAAAAAGATTGAAATCCTAACAGTGCATTTGTAAACAAAAATTGAAACCTCTTAACAGTGCATGTGTTGGGTAGACAAAATGTAATACAGCTTTATCTGGAGAGCCATACCTTTGACCCAATTTTGAGTTTATGTTTAGGATTAATGCCATATTCATTAGGAATAACTCCATCTGCAAGCAACTGCAATTTGAAAATAAATTGATCATTATAAGGTAAGGAAAAAATTGTCATGTTGATTAGAGATTATGTTCATAGTAAATTCTCTACTTGACTGCCCAATGTCTAAGAACGACCTGATGGAAAACCACATTACTATTCAGTATCAGGAATAGCCCAACAAAAATAGGTATCCTCTACTGTTTAGGTATAGGTTGACCTGAATTGCACCACATTATAAATGTAAACATACCTGAGTAACTTTGAAGAGCTCATCCAAGCCATCAAGATGCAAATGTGCATTGTGTATGAGGTCATACCTATAAGAACGCATCAATGCGATTAAGAAAGAGGTAAAATACAACAGAATCAAGACATGTTTTATGTAAAGTCATCTATTAGACAGTTAAAAGGACTTCGATCTATCCAAATTTTTTGACCACGGAATCAACGACTTTAAGAAATGAGAAAAATCTGAAGAATGAAAATAATTGTTTACGAAAAGTGCCTTGGAAAAAAATTATCTATTTCAGATACACACATGAGAAAAAAATAAATAATGAAAATGATTGTTTAAGAAAAGTGTTTTAGCAAGAAATTACTTATTTTGGATACACATATTGAAAGTGCTATCTTAAACTCAAGGAAAGCATTACAAGTAGTTCAAAGTGGTTAGGTATAATAAGTGACTTGCTTGTGCAAGTGAAATGGTCTTCAAGGTGTGAATCATTGAACATAAGAATTTTTATTCAACTTGGATGTTATGATAAGAATCTTGCTATGGCTTGCAGCCTAGCAGAGCAGCTACGCTATAGTTACAGATTTCTTCAAGCAGACCCAAACTAGACCCTAAATAGCAGCTTAGCCCTTTGACTTCTAATCTAATGACAGCTGCTCCCAAACGTACCTCATTCATGCCTTTGACCAGCAGTGAGATAGCTGTAGTTATGGCTAGATGTGACAGCGGATGAGGGCATCTTCACGTCTGAGATTAGGGCCCCTTTAGGCCTCCTTACTGCGGCTTGAGGAACTCTTCACCATGTCATTCAAGTTACTTCTAGACCTTCCCTTTGACTGTGTCTAGAGCTATTTAAGACCTCCTCTTTCCAGCGTGTATGAGTCCTCCTCTTGCTGCATAGAACCCTTAATGACGGTGGATTATATCTCCTAGGAGGACTGTGGTTAGGGCAGCATAGAGCCCTTCTTTTGCTGTGGAATAAGGCCAGCATTTAGAGTGCATTCAGACTGTAACTAGGGCTACACAGAACTGCAGCTAGGTCTCTTTTATACCAGCGTGTAGACCTCTCCTCAGGACAGCAAATAAGGGACTGCTTCTAGAGGTCTCTTTGTGTTTAGGGCATGACAGCATTAGAACACTTGTTCCATCATTGTGATAGGAGGCTTCTTCATTAAGCAGTGTTAGGGCTTTATTTCCATGCCAATGTAGGTGTTTCTCCATGATAACAGTAAGGCTTCTTCCATTGCTGCATTAGGCTTCTCCATTAGAGCAACGTAGAGCCTATTCTCCCGTGACTGCATTTAGATCTAGGGCATGTTTTCTTAGGGCAGCGTATATCCTAGGGCACCCCCTCTAGATCTCATCTTCATCAAACCCAAAATAGGCTGAAGAGAGATCACAAGAGTGAGTGTGTCAAATGACTTAAAGTCCTCTTCTATTTATACTAAAACGTAGAGCACAAGAGGGGCTTATTTGGTTGCTGGCCAACCTTGAAGAATTGTCCCATAACACAAATAAATTCATATCTCCATGAATACTTATCGGAATCGGATGATCTTTAGATCAATCCTACACCTCTCAATGAGAGGGATCCAAGAAAAACATCAGCTTCCATTAATAAGACAACTCACATGGAGTTTGGCCCTAGCTGCCAATTTTAACACTCCCTCTCAACTAGGGAGAACTCCATATGCTGATCCATATGTCCGACTGTACTATCTCTACCATCAGTGCCCTGCACTGCTCTGCTCTGTTGAACCATGAAGAAGAAGAATTGATCGACAATGTCTCATACCATTCTCTACCTGAAGTCAATTTCATTTGAAGAGAGTGTCACATCTCTTTTACTGACCCGAAGTCTATTTTATTGATCCCAGATCAATATCATAAGAGAGTGTCTCAAACCACTCATGCTAATCCCAGATCAGATTCATTGATCCCAGATCAATTTCATTGATCCCAGATCAATGGAGGTCATCCTAGCATAGGGAGTACGGTAGATACAACGATGTGTCCATCGATAGTACTACTATGGTCCCT
>APFE030528351.1:87651-104454 GCA_000404065.3 Pinus taeda
TAACCCCATTTCCCTGCTCATTGATCAGATGAGAGGTACTTCCCATGAGTCCCAGATTGCATGGGTAGGATGCCTCAATAGGAGAACTAATCATCATGTCCACAGGAGAACGAATCATCCTGCCCCACAGTCGCCATGGGAGAACTAATCATCCTAGCCCACAGGAGAACTAATCATCGTGTTTCACAGTTGCCACAGGAGAACTAATCATCTCAACCAATGTTTTAAAACTCCAACTCTGACTCCGACTTGGTATCGACTCGGCCGACTCGATTTCAATGACTTGGTCATTGTAAAAAATGCATTAAATATTTATTTTTTATAAAAACACATAATTTTAAAGATTTTCATTCATGTTTCCAAACACACAGCATTATAATATAGATAGAAGACAACATATGACCAAAGTAGGCTCATGAATATATCCATTATATCAAAATGGCACCCAGTGCACTGTCGAATACATACACGATGATGATATAGAGATCAAAACAAAAACACATAACCAAGGAGGCTATAAATGGCCTCTACAACAAAAGTTTGTGATCAGTATTACTAGCTACTGCTAGAGTTGCCAACATCTTCTAGCTCAGTGTTACTTGGGAGCGGGAACTAAAGCGGGGAGTGAGAGCAAAAACGGGAGCGGGAGCGACATTTTCAAAAGCTCCCGGTTTGGGAGCGAATCCCGGAGGAGTTCGACAACCAATGTCACTAACATCAGGGTACATAGAGGGATTGGTGTTCTTGATTAAATACGAGTTCCATACCCTAATACATGACAAAATTCAATGGAAACATTGCAATCCCCCAATCCTGAAATCCTAAAAAACTGATAAGTCTGCTGGATTTTCAATAAAATCTAAAATTCTACTTTCTCCATATGAAATTCAACGAGGTCGGAACCACTCTCAAACATCCTGAGTCATTTCATGGTAATGTTAAAAATTTAAGTAAGAGGATGAAAATGAACATTAAGGAGAATGTCACTTTTACTTTAAGAATTTAACATTACCATGAAATTTGAATAGCATATCAATACTAGGAGAGGGGAATGGACCCCAAAGACCAACAAACCAATAAATAAAACCATTTGGAGTCCCCCACATTCAGAAAAAAAACATTAAAAAAAAAAAAAAAAAAAATTGTGTTTTTGGGGGTTCACTAGCCACTTTCCTTGACCCAGTCGGGTTGATACGAACTTGGCCGAGCCATGACTCGGCCAGCTCGGTATTAACTCGAGCCATGACTCGGCCGGCTCGGTATTAACTTGAGCCATGACTCGGCTGGCTCAGTATTAACTCGGTCGGCTCGACCGAGTCCGTATCAACCCGACTGGGTCAAGGAAGCGGCCAGTGAACCCCCAAAAACGCAAATATTTTTTATTTTTTTATGTTTTTTCTGAGTGTGGGGGACTCCAAATGGTTTTATTAATTGATTTGTTGGTCTTTGGGATCCATTCCCCACTCGGCTGGCTCGGTATTAACTCGGCCAGCCGAATCGGTTCAACCACCGAGTTGAAATTTTTTTGGCCGACTCGGACCAACTCGGCTGAGTCGGTTCCGAGCCGGCCGGGTTTAAAAAGACTGATCTCGACCCACAGGAGAACTAATCATCCTGTTCCACAGTTGCCACGGGAGAACTAATCATCCCGGCCCACAGGAGAACTAATCATCTTGTTCCACAGTTGCCACGGGAGAACTAATCATCCCGGCCCACAGGAGAACTAATCATCATGTTCCATAGTCGCCACGAGGTATCACAGGGGAAGGTTGAACTTGTCATCCTGTACATAGCGCACCAACAGGGGAGGGTGAGCCACCCTGTGGTCGTATGTTACTCCAGTAAGTACCCCAAGCCCCCCAAAGCTCCCAAAGCTTAATGCATGCAGCATGCATGACCCTTATAAAAAGGTCTCTCAACGACTCCAAGTCGTTTGGGAAAGTCACAGATTTGACCTTTCCTGGGTCTTTGACAAAATGTGTGTGACTTGTACATCAGTCTCAATGAGATGGAGCCTCCTCGCTCATCAACTTACCATATCCCAGATAAGGCAGTATCTGATGTCTATCTGTTGGAGAAATCATCGAATACAAGATTCCTCAATAATCGAATCCCCGCTCTGGTTGTGACAGAGAATCACAGTGGTATTCATCATGTGTACAAACAGCTCACTTAAGAGCTTCTGCGTTAAAATTGGCAACCAGGGCCAAACTCCATGTGGGTCATCTTATTCATAACTGATAATATTTTTATTAGATTCCTCTCGTTGAGAGGTGTAGGATTGATCTAAAGATCATCTGATTCCGATAAGTATTTATGGATATATGAATTTATTTTGACTATGGAATAATCATCAAGCCGACCTACAACTCATGTAGGCTTAGAAGCCCAATAGTCGCATCTATTCAAACATCAACAGTGGTGTATAAATACAGGAGGACTTTTCCTCATTTGCACTCACTCATCTCATCACATCTCTCTCTCTCTCTCTCTCTCTCCTGCGCAGAAAAGAGGCTCTTCGCTATTGTGCAAAAAAGAGACTCTCTCTCACACATGTGGAAGGAAGGCGTAGGTTTTAGGGTTGCAAGTTGCAACTGCAAAATCGAAGTTTGACCAGCATTGACCATCAGTCTGCCTCTCTCAACTGCGTTGTAGGTCCATCCGGATCTCCTCTAAAGGCCGGATTTTTTGGTGGTGGAATCAAGCCGATCCGACGGTCAGCTTGCAAGATATTGTTTGCCCTAGTTTGGCTGATCTAGGCTTTGCTGCTACTGATGTAAATCAAATTTATGTACTATTTCTCTCTGCGGGATTATTGAAGATAAAGGAAGATTTGATCAAAGGGTTTCCCCACATTGGGGTTTGTCCCTAGCTAGACGCCACATCTTGTGTCTCTTGTCTTGGCTTGTTTTTTGTCGATCGTTTAATGTTCTATTTGCACTTTACTTTATGTACATGTGATTGCTAATCTGTGGATAATAATAAGAAAGATAAGTAAATTGTTATAAGCATAGACGATACCATAAATTAACATGGGATCAAAGCTGAGGTGAAGACAAAGCCCGAGCAAGAGCAAGAGCAATCACGTAAGAGAAGATTGGCAAGGCTATCCTAAAAGAGCTATTGGGTCCTCAACACTCTTCCCTGCCGAAGACAAGCTCCGTGAGAAAGCTGACTATCACGGATGGAAGATGTCTATCGATCTAACCTTGGGAGATCAAGGAGTGTTGGACCATGTGAGAGGCAATATTGTTGAGCCTCTGTCAAATGCATTCACTACTGCTAGGAACAAATGGAAAACCGAAGAAGTCAAAACAAAGAAGATCATCCGGGACTCTATCGACAAGCGCTTGGTGGCCTACATCTTCTATCGGCACACCTCCAAGGAAATCTACAACTGCAAAATCGAAGTTTGACCAGCGTTGACCATCAGTCTGCCTCTCTCAACTGTGTTGTAGGTCCATCTGGATCTCCTCTAAAGGCCGCATTTTTTGGTGGTGGAATCAAGCCGATCCGACGGTCGGCTTGCAAGATATTGTTTGCCCTAGTTTGGTTGATCTAGGCTTTGCTGCTGCTGATGTAAATCAGATTTATGTACTATTTCTCTCTGCGGGATTATTGAAGATAAAGGAAGATTTGATCAAAGGGTTTCCCCGCATTGGGTTTGTCCCTAGCGAGCCGCCACATCTTGTGTCTCTTGTCTTGGCTTGTTTTCTGTCGACCGTTTAATGTTCTATTTGCAATTTACTTTATGTACATGTGATTGCTAATCTGTGGATAATAATAAGAAAGATAAGTAAATTGTTATAAGCATAGAACATACCATAAATTAACATGGGATCAGAGCTGAGGTGAAGACAAAGCCCGAGCAAGAGCAAGAGCAATCACGTAAGAGAAGATTGGCAAGGCTATCCTAAAAGAACTATTGGGTCCTCAACACTCTTCCCTACCGAAGACAAGCTCCGTGAGAAAGCTAACTATCACGAATGGAAGATGTCTATCAATCTAAACTTGGAAGATCAAGGAGTGTTGGACCATGTGAGAGGCAATATTGTTGAGCCTCCGTCAAATGCATTCGCTACTGATAGGAACAAATGGAAAACCGAAGAAGTCAAAACAAAGAAGATCATCCGGGACTCTATCGACAAGCGCTTGGTGGCCTACATATCCGACTGGCACACCTCCAAGGAAATCTACAATAGACTAGTGAATTTATTTAAAGTTAATGATGCAAATCAAGTTTTGTTTCTAAGAAATAAGCAGCATGAATATTATCTAGCAGTTGCTCTATCTACCTCTGCTCCTTTGGACTCAATGGGAATTTGGCTCATTGATAGTTCTCCACAATCTGATAGAGAAAGAAACTAACCTGGAAATTGTCCTTGGAGATAATATGAAATTTCCCATGAAAGGTGTAGGCAATGTCTCTCTCAAATTGAATCAAGGTAATACAATCCACTTACAGGATGTATTATATGTACCTGACCTCAAAAAGAACCTGGTTTCCATCTCGGCAATGGAAGACAAAAGCTACAAGGTAAACTTCAGCGATGGCAAGGTACGTATATGGAAAAATAATGTTAAAGATGCCTTCACTCTTGGGTTTCGAGTTGATTCATTATATCAGGTCAATGGAAGTCCAATGGGAGTCATGTCTTGTGACACATCTCTTCAGTCCGAACTTTGGCATCGGAGGTTTGCCCACCTTCATTACAAAGCTCTACCCGATGTAAGACAAATGGTAACAGGGATGCCCGAATTCCGAGTAGAGAAAGAAGGTGTATGTCTGGGATGTGCCGAAGGAAAGCTCAAAAGGGGACCATTCCCCTCAAGCCAAAGCAAGACCTCCGATATATTACAATTGGTTCACTCAAACATATCGGGTATGATGCCTGTAAACTCCTTGGGAGGATATTCATATTACCTTACTTTTATAGATGACTATTCTTGAAAGACGTGGATAGACTTCTTGAAAAGGAAGGATGAAGTGTTCTCTTGGTTTCGACACTTCAAAGCCTTGATCGAGAATCAAAGA
This sequence comes from Pinus taeda, assembly GCA_000404065.3. Classification (NCBI taxonomy): domain Eukaryota; kingdom Viridiplantae; phylum Streptophyta; class Pinopsida; order Pinales; family Pinaceae; genus Pinus; species Pinus taeda. Next base: position 92,687 of record APFE030528351.1, read on the forward strand.
AAAGAAGATCAAAATCTTAAGGACTGATAATGGCACTGAATATGAATCTAACAAGTTCCATGATTTTTGTAAAGAGGCTGGCATTAAGAGGGAGACTACTACACCATATACTCCTAAGCAAAATGGTGTGGCGGAAAGGAAGAACCGTATGATTGTGGAAGCGGTCCGTGCGATGCTCCATGATCAAAGACTTCCGAAGTTTCTATGGGCCGAAGCTACAAACACCGCCGTATATGTACGAACCGATGCCTTCATCAAGCATTGGGCTCCAAGACTCCTGAAGAAATGTTCACCGGTAAGAAACTTGACGTATCTCATTTTAGAATTTTCGGAAGCCCTGTATATTTTCATGTGACGATAGAGAAACGGAATAAACTGGGTGCATCTAGAAAGAAAGGAATCTTTGTGGGCTATGGAGAAAATACTAAGGGCTATAGAATCTATGTATCCGGTCAAAGGGAAGTCGTGATTAGTCATGATGTCACCTTTGACGAAGATATGGCTCTCAGCAAGGTGGACAATCTTCCGACTTTAAGGAGCTCTCAAGAAGCCAACACCAGGGAACCGAAAGAAAAGGATGATGAAACAATGCCTGATGTGGAAGAACCCATGGATCCGATTGATCCTTCTCCACATGAGCCTTCCTCTTCTAGGAAGAGGCCTTCATGGCTTAGGGGGCTACTTGATGATGCTGAAGGACATGCTGCACACCGAGGAACCTTCCATGAAAGTAAGAAACCTAACAAGTATCAAGGATACCTGACCATCATGAGCACGATCATACAAAATGAGCCTTCATCATTCTCAGATGTCGTCAAGCATCAAGTATGGAAGGATGCTATGACCGAAGAATATGAGTCTATTATGAAGAATGATATCTGGGAAGTAGTTCCCAGACCCCAGGACAAGACAGTTGTCACGTCTAAATGGCTTTACAAGATAAAGCATGCAGCAAATGGAAGTACAGAAAAGTATAAGGCTCGTTTTGTTGCTCGTGGCTTCTCCCAGAAGGAAGGTATAGACTATGATGAGATATTTGCACCTGTTGCCAGATATACGACCATCCGCTCGATCATAGCCCTTACGGCTTCACAAGGATGTAACCTACATCAGATGGATGTCAAGACCGCGTTCTGGCAGTATATCCAGAGATGTGAGACTACTTGGATACACAGATGTTGATTGGGCAAGCAATGTGGAGGACCATAAGAGCACTTCCAGGTGTTGTTTCTCCTTGGGATCTGCTTCGATATCCTGGATGAGCAGGAAGCAGAAGTCGGTGGCTTTGAGCACCGCCAAAGCAGAGTATATTGCTGCTAGCATAGAATCCTGTGAGGCAGTTTGGTTGCGAAAGCTCTTCAGTGAGTTGTTTGGATTTACATTGGATACCATCGTGATCCTATGTGACAACCACAGTGGGATTCGTTTGTCAGAGAATCCCGTATTTCATGATCGCTCCAAGCATATTGATATCAGGTACCACTATATTCGAGATATGGTGCAGCGGGGAGCTATAAAGCTCCAACATATTGGTACAAATGAACAAGTCGCCGACATTTTGACAAAGCCCCTAGGAAAAGTCAAATTCTTGACTTTCCGAGAACAACTTGGTATTGTTCAAAGACCCTCCGATGATGGTCCTGTATGATGTATTGAGCTCTGGGAGCTTCGGGGGGGGTGCGGGGTACTTCTTGGAGCGACATATGACCATAGGGTGATTCACCATCCCCTGGTGGTATACATGTACACCCCGTGGCGACTATGTAGCAGGATGATTGGTTCTCCTCTGAGGTCTGGATGATGTGTTCTCCATGACAACTATGTAACAGGATGATTGGTTCTCCTATGAGATCTGGATGATGTGTTCTCCATGACAACTATGTAGCAGGATGATTGGTTCTCCTATGAGGTCTGGATGATCTGTTCTCCATGACAACTATGTAGCAGGATGATTGGTTCTCCTGTGAGGTCTAGATGATGTGTTCTCCATGACAACTATGTAGCAGGATGATTAGTTCTCTTGTGAGGCCTGGATGATGTGTTCTCCATGGCGTTTATGTAGGAGGATGATTAGTTCTCCTGTGAGGACAGGATTGATTAAGTTCTCCTGTCATGGCATCCTACCCATGCAGTCCAGGACTCATGGGAAGTACCTCTCATCTGATCAATGAGCAAGGAAATGAGGATAGGGACCATAGTAGTACCGATGGACGCATCGTTATATCTATTGTACTCCCTATACTAGGATGATCTTCATTGATCTGGGATCAACGATACTGGTCTGGGACCAGTCGTAGGAGTTGTACCCACTATGATGCTGACTTCGGGTCGATTGAGACTGGTCTGAGACCAATGGTACATACTCTGAGACTAACTTCGGGTCAGTGAAGGACTGGTCTAGGACCAGTGGTAGGAGTGGTACATACTATGATGCTAACTTCGGGTCAGTTGAGACTGACTGGTCTGGGACCAGTGGTACGCACTCTGAGACTGACTTTGAGTCAGTGGAGGATGATACTGGTCTGGAACCATTGCTAGGAGTTGTACCCTCTATGACATTGACTTTGGGTCGGTTGAGACTGGTCTGGGACCAGTGGTACATACTCTGAGACTGACTTTGAGTCAGTATGATACATCCTCAATCATTTCTTCCTCTTCATAATTCGGACACAGCAGAGCCGAGCAGAACAGAGCAGAGCAGAGCAGATCAAAACAGGGCAGAACAGAACAGAGCAGAGCAGGCAAAACAAAGCAGCGCAGGCAGGATAGAGCAGAGCAGAGCAGGGGTCAAGCTGTATAGGGCAGTGCATTTGATGGATGAATAGTAGTGACCGACAAATAGATTGCAGATGGAGTTCTCCCTAGTTGATAGGAAGTGTTAAAATTGGCAACTAGGGCCAAACTCCATGTGGGTCATCTTATTCATGGCTGATAATATTTTTATTAGATTCCTCTCGTTGAGAGGTGTAGGATTGATCTAAAGATCATCCGATTCCGATAATTATTTATGGAGATATGAATTTATTTTGGTTATGGAATAATTATCAAGCCGACCTACAGCTCATGTAGGCTCAGAAGCCCAACAGTCGCATCTATTCAAACATCAACAGTTGTGTATGAATACAGGAGGACTTTTCCTCATTTGCACTCACTCATCTCATCACATCTCTCTCTCTCTCCTACGCAGAAAAGAGGCTCTTCTCTACTGCGCAGAAAAGAGACTCTCTCACACATGTGGAAGGAAGGTGTAGGTTTTAGGGCTGCAACTGCAAAATTGAAGTTTGACCAGCGTTGACCATCAGTCTGCCTCTCTCAACTGCACTATAGGTCCATCTGGATCTTCCTCTGAAGGCCGCATTTTTTGGTAGTGGAATCAAGCCGATCCGACGGTCGGCTTGCAAGATATTGTTTGCCCTAGTTTGGCTGATCTAGGCTTTGCTGCTACTGATGTAAATCATATTTATGTACTATTTCTCTCTGCTAGAGTATTGAAGATAAAGGAAGATTTGATTAAAGGGTTTCCCCACATTGGGGTTTGTCCCTGGCTAGCCGCCACATCTTGTGTCTCTTGTCTTGGCTTGTTTTCTGTCGATCGTTTAATGTTCTATCTGCACTTTACTTTATGTACATGTGATTGCTAATCTGTGGATAGTAATAAGAAAGATAAGTAAATTGTTATAAGCATAGAACATACCAGAAATTAACATTTTGCAACCATGTAGCTTCACACAAGATCATACTCGTAGCTATGTATATGGTCTCGGCGGTGCTTACAGAAATCGACTTCTGCTTCTTACTCATCCATGATATCGAAGAAGAATCCAAAGAGAACCAGCACTGAGAAGTGCTCTAGTGATCCTCCACACTGCCTGCCCAGTCAACATTTGAATAATCATGCAATTTCATATTTCCGACAGTGTATCTCAATCCATGAGAGATTGTGTCTCGAAGATATCTCAAAAGATTCTTGGCACCAATCCAATGAGGCTCAACCAAATATGAGCTCACCATGCTAACCACAAAACATATGTCCGGACGGAAGTTCATCAAGAACATCAATGCAAATGAGTTTATGGAACTCAGAGGCATTTCCCAAATCTGGCCCAGCATCATCACCATATAACTTTTGAAAGTTAAGATCCTCGAGGTAGTCACAAGATTGCAGTTTATCATTCCACATCTGGAATCCAACTCCCTCTTACTTTTGCAAATGAGAGGATCTGCACCTGTCAGAAATAGGTCGTCCTCATAAGCTGCCGGTATGAGAGGTCTATCATCCACAACCTTCAGGTAATGGTTTGGATCGGTTTCACTCCTAGTGAATCTCAGCTTCATCAGACAGCTATCAATCCTCTCATACTACGCCCAGGGTGTTTTGCTTCAAGCCATAGAGGGCTTTCTTCCACCTGTATACATGAGATTCCCGATCATGAATCTCAAACTCCTCAGGTTGTTCCAAACCTATGGACCTGCTGCATGAGGGGAATGGTCCCCTTATAAGATTTTCCTTTGGTACATCTCAGACATGTACCTTCATGCTCTTCTTGAATTCAGGCATCCCTATCACCATCTGACTCACATCGGGTAGGGCCCCATAGGTAGACCTCCAATGTTCTAGATGCGATATGTCAATTGACATGATCCCCAATGGACCATCCTGCAACTTGATACAAATTGCCAACCCTGAACCCATGAGAAAAAGCATCTTTGAGCATTCTATTTTTTAACACATACCTTTCCATCGATGAATGCCACCCTGAAACCTTTGACTTCCATTTCCAAGATGGACACCAAGTTCTTCTTGCAATTAGGTACATAAAAAAGATTCTTGTAAATGAATAGATTACCCTCATTCAATTGAGGGGTAACATTCCCTACACCCTTTCCGGGATAGGTGGCATCGACTCCAAGTATAATCCCATGGTTGTTTCCATCTCTACCAAATTGGAGAGAGCACCCTTTTATCCGATGAGGTGCCTTGAAGCACTACAATCAATAAGCCAGATTCCCAAAGAATCTGAAAGAGAGGACCAACACAAGATAACACTTCTTTATCTTATGAAAAACAACATTTGATTCTTCATACCTGGGGTTCCTTGCTTTCTTTGAAGAGTCAGCCGTTTCCTTGATGACCTGCATTACCTATCATTCCTCTGATCATTGAAGATGTCCCTGGAATGATTGTTATTATCATCAAGTGAATTGTCCCTACCTCAGACACTCCTTCGCATAATGAACGAACTTATTGCAAGCAAGGCATCTACCTTTCCTTCCACCCTTAGATCCAGACTTCGCAATGAAGTGATCTTTAGGTAGGCCATCAGAAACTTCCGCTACGCCATTCTGATAATATTCTCTGCTTCAACTTCACCCTCGGTGAATTTGAAGAGGGATGAGGAGTCCGTTGATCCTTTTGTCCTTTCCCAACTGTCTTCGATGGTTTCTCTTTCACTCTAGCTTGGGCATTGTCTTCACCTCAGCTCTGATACCATGTTAATTTTAGGTATGTTCTATGCTTAGAGCAATTTACTTCAATTTTCACAGTTAGCTCAATATCTTTCTAGATTAGCAATCACATCAACTTTAAAGTAAACTGCATATAGAACATAAACATAAATCGTTGAAGACAAGCCAAGTCAAGAGGACACAAGATGTGGCGCTAGCCAGGGATAAACCCCAATGTGGGGAAACACTTGATCAATTCTTCTTAAATGTTCTTCAATAGCTCAGCAGAGAGAGAAAGAGAGAGAGATAGTACATTTACAACAGAAGTCAACAATTTGACTTCGATCATCTCTACATGAGATCAGATGAAGACATGCTGCTTCAACTGATTCTCCAAGGTGACTCCTTCACCTGTCATTGTGTTGCATCTCGTCCATATGTTGCACCTCACCGCGCTGCACCATGTTGCACTCATCATCACAGTGTTGGACCTAGTGACCATGCTATGCACTTCATGTTGTTGTTCCTGTCACTATGTTGCTCTCATCACGGATCTGCACCTCATCATCAATTGCACCTGTCACTGTGTTACACCCAATCATACACTCAAGGCATACTCAATACATCATCATCATCATGCCGCAATACCTTGTTGCTACACTACTCACATCACGTTGTTGCAATACTTCTGTTGCTCTTATCATACAATGTCCACTTTGTTGCAAACGTATATCAGCCTTAGTTGCTCACTATGGCTTGTAGCCTAGTAGAGCAGCTAGGCTATAGTTACAGATTTCTTCAAGCAGACCCAAACTAGACAACATAGCAAACAGTGTTTTTATTATTCTCATTCTAGAGCACATAAAAAACTTGAACTCATTCATTCTGACTTGTATGGCCCTATTCATGTTCCTTCTGCAAATGGTAATAAATACATGATGACATTTATTAATGACTACACCAAAATTTGTTGGGTATATCTATTGAAGAGAATTTGTGAGCATGCAGTGGACCTGAGGCATGGTAGAATAAAGTCCTCAGCCTTAGCTGAGCATGTGGACAAGACTAAGCATCATGTCTGCATAGAGGAGGCCAAAGTCATTGCCAGGGTAGACCGGTTTCATCATCGCAAGTTAAGGGAAGCTATCGAGATTGAGCGAAGACCCATCAATCTCAACCGAGATGATGAGTGGAAGGTAAGTAGAAGTTGGATCCCTGCGCTGTCGTCTTAGGGTTTCTTCCGCGCCCCCCCCCCCCTCAGGCTTTCTTTTGGTGGGCGAGGCTCTTTCCTTTTTTCCTTTTTTTTCAAGCATTGGGTTCTTCCTTTTTCCGGGTTCCTCCTGTCTCTTTGTATGATTAGCGTCTTCTTAAGCGTTAATCTAATCTATTTTTATAGATTTTATCTCTGATAGGTCCTGTTTCTAGTTTTAGTATTTTGACTTAGTTGGTTATTATTATTAAAATTATGATGTATTCGTGCGTCTAATCTTATTTATATTTTAGGTGTGATAGCCTCCAAATAAAAAGCTATGCGCTTAATGATAGCTTATACATATATAAGTATATCTAGGTATAAATTAAATTATTTCTTCTCTTAGTCAAATTAACCCTTATGATCGGCTTACCAGCAATAATTAAAACATATTTATTGAAGAAATAACTTTATAACATATTTATTTAAGAAATAACTTTATAAGAATATACATCTTAAATTAGTCACTATAAATATGTCATTCTAACATTAATAACTTAATGGAAAATAACCAATAATTAAAACATATTTATTGAAGAAATAACTTTATAACATATTTATTTAAGAAATAACTTTATAAGAATATACATCTTAAATTATTCATTATAAATATGTCATTTCTAACATTTAATACTTAATGAAATAACCATCAACAACTTCGTTATTTTAACAATTAAATCTCTTTAATTTATATTAGCTCCTTTATTATAACCTAATTTACTCATTATCTCTAGAAATAATATTATCATCTTACTATTAATAGATTATTATTATATATAACATAAATACTTTTTTATTAATTTATATACTTAAATTTTTCTTAAAAAGGTATAAAATGACCTTTATTTATTTAAACAAATTTTTTGGGATAACATCGCTTATTATTATCTTACCTAATTTCTCTTCATCTCTATAATAAATAATAATTAAATAAGATTTAATTTATTTAAGCCTTGGTCCTAGGTCAAATATAGCTTTATGTAGTCCGTTAGAGTCTCTACTCAGCCTATTAATTCTAAAGCCTGATCTGTTCTTCAACTGTCTACGATGAACCACACTAGTTGGTTCGAAACGCGTCGACAATAATTTTCTTATGTGATTTACGCCGAAGCTCTTTTTACAATTATGATGGATCACAGAAGCCTCAATTCTACAAATATGAATCTTTTGAAACTTTCAAAAAATTTCATGCATGAATCGAAAATGATACACAATCTCATATTGGCTCTATTCACATTGAAAATAGAAAAGAATTTACTTCAAATGAATTTGAAAACTACCTTCGTCAGCATGGGATCAAACATTAAACAATAGTGCCTTATAATCCCCAACAGAATGGTGTAGCTGAAAGAATGAACAATACAGTCTTAAATATGGTACGTTCAATGATGTTTTCCAACAATGTTAACTTAATGTTTTGGGCTAATCCAGTTCTATGTGCAGTGTATATTGAGAATAAGTGTCCATCTCATGCTCTCAAAACAAGACTCTTTATGAAATGTGGCATGGCCATATTCCTTCGGTGAGGCATCTCAGGATTTTGGTTCCACATGTTATGCCTTGATACCTAAGGAATAAATAAACAAACTCAGTGCAAGGAGTCAAAAATGTATCTTCTTGGGGTACTTAGATACCTTCAAAGCATATCGTTTTTATGATGAAGTAAATAAGAAGTTCATAATATCTAGAGATGTGATCCTTCTTTAATCTTCCAAGATTGATAATGTTGTTGAGCAGTAGTTTGATCGCTTGGACAAATTCGAGCATGCAAAATATTTCCAAGAGTTTGATAATGAGATTCCACATCTTGAAGGGGGAATCCCTATACTAGATCAATCTAGGGAATCTCCTTCTGAAGAACTCTCCCCTTAATGAAGCTCCAGCTGCTGATCAAGAAGACACTTTGAGTGATGGGATTGAGAGAATTGGGAGGCTAAATCTTCATTCAGCCCCATCTCAGTTAACTAAATAGCCTAGGCATCTCAAAATGGTCCTCCAAAATGGCTCACAAATACACTTGAAAGTGTTTGTCCTAATGAGATTGGAAAGACAGGGACAAGAATCTCTACTAGATAGAATGGAGGTGATGTAGACGATTCTTATTCCCCTGTTGATATGGATGTTTCTTATGATTGTGAATTAAATTTGTCCATAAATTTCAAACCAACTTTCTTCAAAGAAATCGCTTCTCATGATGAATGGAAAGAAGTGATGCAAAAGGAGTATGATGTTTTGATAAAGAATGGAACCTGGAAGTTGGTTGATCCTCCATTAGGAACCAAACCAATAGGCTGCAAGCGGGTCTTCAAGAACAAGCATAAAGCTAGGCTCGTGGAAAACGGTTATGTACAGAAGGAAGGGGTTGATTATGAGGAGACTTTTGCCCTCATAGCAAAATGGGCTACCATTTGGACTCTCTTTCCCTGGGTAGCTGAAAACGGTTGGAAAGTCCATCAAATGGATGTAAAAATTTATTTCTTGAATGGAGATCTGAAAGAGAATGTTTTTATGTCTCAACCAAAAGGATTTGTTGTGCAGGGTCAGGGACACAAAGTATGTAAGCTTGTCAAATCCTTGTATGGCCTCAAACAAGCACCATGAGCCTGGTACGAGAAATCAACTGAGCATCTTCTAAAACTCAATTTCAAACACTATGATCTTGATGATCCAACTTTGCTTGTCAAGAATGTTGGAAAAACAATTGTATATCTTGTGGTGTATGTAGATGATCTTTTGATAACAAGGAACAATGAAAATTGCATTGCATCCATAAAGAAAGTACCGAGGAAAGGTTTTGAAATGACAAATTTGGGATATGTTCACTACTATCTTGGTATTGAAGTAACCCAACATCTGAATTTTATATTCCTCTCTCAAAAGAAGTACATTGGAGATCTATTGAACAAATTTGGCATGGTTGAGTGCAATCCTTTGAGTACTCCAATGGAACATAATTTAAAGCTCACATCCACTAAAGGAAAAGCATTTGAGGTTGCAACAAAGTAAAAACAACTCTAACAATTCTCAACTAACTAACTACTACCAAACTGGGCATTTCATTTGTTGTTGGAATCATCTCCAAGTTTATGCAAAATCCTTGTGAGGTTCATCGGTCTGCTGCAAAAAGAGTTCTAAAGTACTTGAAGGGAAAGCAAGACTTTGGACTCAAGTATACATAGGTGGTCGGCTTCAGCTTGATTGAATACTCTAATTTAAATTTTGATGGAGATAAAGAATCTGTAGTATCTACTTCAGGTTATGTTATGAGTCTTGGATCAGGGGTCATCTCTTGGATGTCACACAAACAGTCAGACCCAACAAATTCCACAATTAAGGCAAAATATGTGGCACCAATTGAAGCAATGAAGGAAATTGCATGGCTAATGAAGAATCTTGAAGATTTGCAGGAGAAACAAGTGCATTCAACTCTTCTTTTGATTGAGAACACTTTTGTCATAAGTTGTCCAAGAACCCAAAGTTCCATGATCGAACCAAGCACATCAATACAAAGTATCATCTGATTCGACATCATGTTGAGGCCAAAGACAATTCACCTTCACCATTGTTCCACAAGCAAATAGATTGCAGACATCTTCACCAAAGCGCTTGGAAGAGAAAATTTTAAAAGATTCAGAATGATGCTTGGACTCACCAACATCCCTTCAGATTAAGGAGGGGAACGTTGACACCTAATCCTAAGGATTGGGAAATTAGCGTAAATATTGTAAATAACAAAATAAAGAAGAGGAAGAGACATTGGAAGATGAATCCCAATAGTCTACTATTGATCGGATACATGAGGTAACCGATAAACTGTCTATACAAGGTGGAGTCAACATCCTCTTCCTCTGATGTATCAATCTTCCTCTAGTTTGTAATCATAGGCATAGACATGAGTCTACAATCCTACACCTTGAATCTCTTCAGAATCTCTGTAGCATATCTCCCTTGACCTAGGAAGATCTCCCTGTCCTTCTGCCACACTTCCAAGCCTAGGAAGTAATGCATCAACCCCAAGTCCTTCATGTCAAACTCTGTTGTCAAGTTCCTCTTGCAGTCCTCTATGAGCCCTAATGACCCTATTAAGAAGAGATCATCCACATACAATACTAGGAAGAGTGGCTCACCCTCTACCATCAAGTAGTAAAGGCTGGGATCTGCATCACTATTGACAAATCCCATTTGCTGCAAGTAGTTGTCAATTCCACCATACCACGCCCTAGCAGCCTGCATGAGCTCGTATACAACTTTATTCAAGTTGCACACACATGTGCCCCTCTCATGAGTCTAGCAGTCCTCTGGTTATTCTATATATACCTCCTCCTTTATCACTCCATTCAAGAAAGTTGTCTTGACATCCATCTAGTGAATATACCATCCATCTGTGCTGCAACAACTGGAAATTATTCTCCTAATTGTTAATTTCATTTAACAATTTATTTGTTGTTTTCTACGGCAAATACTGAATAAATCACACTGCAATCTACACAAATAAAATTGCGGAAGAATAAAACACTGGAAGAAATGCTAGCACACACATAAAAATAACACAATTAATTTTGGACAAAGGTCTTCGAAAAAACCCAACTTGGGAAAATCGGTGCAACAACTGAGGGTTTTATTATTAAGCAATAGTCAGAAATTTTGAGTACAATTGCATGCTGAAATCTAGCAATCCTACAGAGAAAAATATTGGCAAAAATCTACTGAGGAATTTTCCTCACCCCCCAAGCAAACTCCCGGCTCAACTTGCGTACAGAAATTCAACCCTCTGACCCTCTACGTCAACCTCTGCACAGCCTGTTGGACATCTAGCCTCAAACTGGTCTTTGATGAAGTCGTTCTGCCTTCTGCTGACTAGAAAGATGCTTCTCCCACACTCTAGGGCTCCTTTCAGGCATCTAGAACTAAAAATGTCTCTCCCTCTCAGCGAATCGAACCAAGTACATCCATACAAAGTATCATCTGATTCGACATCATGTCGAGCCCAAAGACCATTCACCTTCGCCATTGTTCCACAAACAAATAGATTGTAGACATCTTCATCAAAGAGCTTGGAAGAGAAAATTTT
>APFE030528351.1:120684-133789 GCA_000404065.3 Pinus taeda
GCCAACGGTTCTTGCCTTGTCATACCCAGGGCTCTTGTATCCTTTAGGGGCATCATTTATGGCCGAAACCATTTCGTGCCAATAAGGTGAGCGAAGAACGTTGAATGGTATCCCACATGCATAGAGAAACCTGTAAACCTTTGAATCCACATCATTCCTACACCCCTCATCAAAGAAATCTGATATGGTTCTACGCCTTAAAGATGATGACCCTGAGCCTCCAAATCCACTACCTTGGGAGGATGCTGAAGGAGTTCTTTGTGATTGTGAGCCCTCAAAGAAACCCCTTGATCTTTTTGATTGGTATTGGGCTTCTTCCTCCTCCCTTATGTATTTGGCTCTATCTGCTGTTGACACCGCTGCACAAGTTTTGATTCCTATTTGTTTCTCTCCATCCCATGGCCTTTTCCCGCAGAGGTGTCTTCTAACACGGGTGTATGAACCTGTTTAATCAGTGTTGCAATGGGGGCAATGAAATTTAGTGGTTCCACCCCCTCTCCCTGTTTCAGCCCTTTGAACATATTTCCACAATGGGGTTTGGTCTTGTTTAGTCTTTTGAGTGCTCTGTTCACCCTCCTTCAGCTCCTCCTCACCGGGGTTTTCACCCATTTCACTTCCTCCAGCTTCTTCATCCCCCTCTCCAGTTTGGCCCCTCCGTTTCCTACCCTCCAGCACCATAATAACCATAAAAGGGACCAGGAAGAGGAAAATGCCCAAAAATATGCTGAGGTCCATGGTGTTTGATGTTTGTAGGGTTTCCATTCAACAATCTGCAAATTAATTTCATTTATTGGCATTAATTAACTTAATTTATTAATTTAATTGCAATTCATCATTTTAATACTCAATAAACTAAATTAAATTCCCTAAATTACTACCTAACTAAATTAAACTAGCTAGATTAGATAAATTGTTAACTTACTTACCTCTGTAGGCTTGCTCCTCGCTCCTTCCTCCTCGCTCCTCGCTCTTCCTTGCTCCAAACTCTTGTTCTTCAAGCTCTTCCAATTCTTCAAACATTCACAATGAAATGTTTTTAGGCCCAATGGGCCTTTTAAAACAAAAAAAATTTGATTTTTTTCGGGTCCACGGAATTTTTTTCCGCCGACCCGCTCCCGGCCATCTCAAAATCGCTCCCGGAGCGATTTTTTAAAGCCCGGGAACGATCGGGAGCGATCGCTCCCCGGTCGCTCTCGAGCTTTAAAAATCGCTCCGAGAGCGACGGAGCGACCGCTCCCTAAGCCGCTCCCAAAATCGGCAGGGAGCGAATATTTTCAGGTAGGGAGCGCGCTCCCGAAAATCGCTCCCGTCCGGGAGCGATTTAGGGAGCGCGCTCCCGCCCGGAGCGCGCTTCGGGAGCGGGTTCGAAGGGGGGGGGGCGCTCCCCCGCAACTATGGCAGTGAAAATCCGGGAGAAGGAATTTCTGGAGAGTACCATGCAGAGGGAGAACAAAAATACATCCAAAGGAAGGTTGACGTTGGCCTACACAGTGTTGACGCAGAGGTAGCACAGTCCTTGAGGGGAAGTCGAGTTCCTATGGAGAGAAGTTGAAGTTCAGTTGTCGGAAGCCAGGGTGTGATTTTGGGAGGCAGAAAGTTGATTTCTCAGCCAACAGAGGATCTAGAGGAGAGGCAACATAATACCTAAGAGTGGTGACACAGAAACTGCCCAGGGTGACGGAGTTCTACGCAGAGGGTGACACAGAACCTCTGGAGCAGTAGGATCAGTCACTGTTTCTCCAGTGACAGGGTGAGATCATTTCACCAGTATTTTGTTCAGTACTCTCTCCGTATTGGGTTGCTAGTTGAGCATCCTAGAATTGTACTCATAATTTCTCCTGCATAATAATAGACCCTCAGAGTTGCTGCAAGTATATTGTGAAGACTGCAATCCTAGTAAGGATTGCAAGTACATTGTGAAGACTACCAAGGTTGTGGCAATTGATGGAAGAACAAAGTGACAAGAAGACTCATAATTGGATGCACTTTGGACTCAGAGGGAGCAGACAAGCTAAGTCTAATTGAAGCATGTTTTTTATCTATGTGACTTCCAAGATGAAGATGGCTAGAAGTTTTGAAGAACGATGATGATCTAAATCTATTGAAGATGAACCTGTGATTTTTCTGTTGTGTTAATGATTTGTTTCTGACAACGATTGAGGACTTTTGTGTTCTATATAAGCGAGAGTTGCTTTTGAAAAAGGCATGACCCTGGTGAAATCCTTCCTGTAATTTGGCATAATGGACCACGAGTCCAGGGACATCTCCATGATGAAAAATTTGAAGAAGTTGCAAGACTTTGTTGCTGACTTGATTCTCTGATTGGCTCATTGAACTATCTCCTACATATTCTAATGTTTGCTTTTGTGAGAAGCCACAACTGAAGCTGAATAAATAGCCAATGATTCAATTTATTATTGTCTGTTGGATTCGACCATGGCATACTCTTTTGTTGTTGAGCAAGTCGATGATGTTTTCTTGTGTGAGAAGCCTGGAATGGCTAAAAATCCCTTTGGAGAGGAAGATTTGATTGTATAGCATAATGAATCTTCCTTGGGTTGTAGCCTATGGTCAAGAAGATTGTCTCTCCTTTAGTTCATTTGACCGAGAGATCAATGAGTCCAGTCGGGAAGCTTATTTCTTAGGCATGAAGTGATCCCTTGGGTCATGATGACTGAGAGACCAGTTTGGTCGAGGACACTACTTTTGTGATCTCTCCCTTAGGCAGTTGTTGAGAGACGTATGGATTGGTCGGGGAGATTGATCTTGAGTTCCCTTCCTTGGGTCGTTGACTGAGAGACCAATGAGTTTGGTGGGGAAGGATGAGTTCTCTCCCTTGGGTCATGGACCGAGAGACTGTATAATCAAAAGGATTGAGATAGAGATTCCTCCCTTGGGTCGTGGACCGAGAGATCTATGGATTGGTCGGGGAGATGGACCCTGTGTAACCATTGCATATGGTTGGAAAATTTGGCAAATTGGCCTCATGAACGATATTGATTGATGGAATATGTTTGATGCTATGTATCTTTCCTTATGATGAGACTTGTGATCTCTCCCTTGGGCATTTGCAAAGAGCAATGTTGCGAAAATCGTTATCAGGATTAACTTGGCGAGGGGAAAAAATTGGAAAAAATTGTAAAAATCGGGAAATAATCATGAACAAGTCATAAAATACAAAAATATTCAATTTTTTTAATATCTAAAGAATCTACAACATAAAATAAATACATTGACACATAAATATGATAAAAGAACTAATATATAAGATGTGTAATATCATTTCTAGTGCTACATCACACATAACAGTGAATCATGTCTTGAATAGTCAGTCCTGACTCCTGAGTCCCAACTCAGCCTCAAAATACCAACAAAAAATATAATAATGTATCTCATATCATGAGTCATAATGTCATATACAATTAAATGAACCAAATAACTAATACTACTGATTTCACCTTCCCCTCTTGCGAGAAAAAACAATAGTTTTCCCTCTAGATGTAGATGTCGGTGGAGTTGGCAGTGGACTCTGTTGTGCTCTAGAAGCTAAAGAACTAGGAGCTATAGGAGGTAGACCACGTCCTCTACTGGTGACACGGGTAGCCTGGGTAGGTTGTGTCACCTCCTCCTCCTGTTGCTCCTCCTCATCCTCATCAAAAAATCGGCAAAAAAATCAAGATTTTTTCCCAAAAAATCCCACTTTTTTCGAAAAAATCAAGATTTAATCCCATTTTTTTAAAAATGAAAAAATCACTGAATTAATCGCGCAATATTATCGAGAAAATGAAAAAATCGTGATTTTTCGATGTTATCGTGATTTTCGCAACACTGGCTAAGAGACCTATGGATTGGTCGGGGAGATTGATCTTGAAAGAGAGAGAGACCTGTACATATGATCTCTCCCTTGGGCTATTGTTGAGAGACCTATGGATTGGCCAGGGTGATTGATCTTGAGAGAAAATGAAAAGTACCTCCCTAGCCAAGAGGGAGTGTTGTAAATATAGAAGCCATGGTCGAAATTTTCATCAAGAAAGAAAAACAAAATTTAAATTTGAATTTAATAACTCAATTAATGTCAAGTCGACCTCCTCCTTGATCTTGTCAGCCCCAAGTCAGAAGGAAGGAGGCATCTCGTGTGACTGGTTAGATGTTATCTTGATGTCTTATTTCTGGATGTGTTGATAAACATTGAATTCTCTCTCACATAAAGAAAGATTACTAGGTTTTCCTGTTGTGGGGTTTTCCGTAGCCATAGGCTAAATTTCTGTGTCTCGTCTCATTGTCTCATGGTTATTTTCACTGTTTTTTCATGTTTTAAATCGTTGAAATTTTCTTAACTGCGTAAATTTGAAAATAATTATTTGTTGAAAGAGATTGTTTCTAGTTTCTGTGAACCCTAGAAAATCAACAACATACTCCGTGATTCTAACTAATCTCTGATATCATATCACCAAAATGAAAGCATATAAAATAAAATAAAAATAAAAGATCTCCATATTGCATAAATAAATAAAAAAAGTATTTTATAAAGTTACATACCAGTGAAATGAATTCACTTTATAAATATAAAATAAATCAATAAACATATTAAAGTGAAATATAACCTAAAAGCATAATATAATCCAAAGAGACGATGACTTTAGTAATATTTATATATCTTTAATTAGTCATTATTATAATCTAACATTAACTTGATTGTCCATTATTGTAATCTAACATTTACTTTGGTAATGTGAAGATAAGGCGACATAAAATAAGGAAAAGTTTTTAACAACGCGTTGCAAATGAAAAAATAACATACTTTCCAAAGGACCAAGAAAGCCATGAATATCTGTTAGAAATCCATGCTTTGTTGAAGAAATCTAGCATGGAAAGGTTACAGTAATTGACAGTGAATTCCAACGAGAATAAAGTAGATGGTTCAGAGATCACTATCTTACTTGCACGAATCATAAACATCTGGAATCTGCGTGATATCAAACCGGCTGCATCCAGACGAAGAATATTCCATTACAAAGAAAATAATTTGCTTATGTATACCCTTTGATTAACTTATATTGATATATTAGCATAGCTAAACCAAGCGGGCTACAATAACCAGAGCTTCTTCCATGCTTTGAAATATAACTTTCTAAAGGTATAACAAAAGAATATGAACCACATATTGTGGACTATACATACTCCTTTCTTTCATTGTACAAGTCTCGCTCCAGCTTTTTCCAGCGCGCAAACATTAAGAGGAATCCTTCACTGCCACATGGTAATCCAGCAGCAATTCGATCAACATCCATATTCGTCTTCCCAAGAGCTTTAGCCTGATCATATGGAGGAAGGGCTTCATCCGAAGTTGTCTCAGCAAGACCTTCTTCTTCATCTTTTGCTAGTTGTTTGACTTGTGCTGTTACTTTCTTTGTAAGCGCAGCCTGCACTGGCATAAGAAAGTTAATAAATGCTATAACTGAAGGATACTTCAGAGTTGACAGCAATTTGACACATAATTGCACGAGTTCAGTAGGGAAAATATAATCCGGACATAGACTGCCTCGGTTTTAATTAAAATCCAACAATATAAGGGACCCTCAGGAAGACATGATGCATCGTTTAGTTTCTTCGCATGTTGCTCAACAATGTCTTTGAAAAGGGTTATGCCATGGAAAGATGTTGTTCAGTACTCACTTCAATAAAAACAAAGGCACAAAATACTATATTTCCAATAAGTTTTCAACACCACGCCGTTCGACCAATACCTTACAAGATATATGATAAATGAGGTGATGTTCTACTCAGTCAAAAACGAGACAAAACAAAGAAATATTTATCTTCAAATAAGAATTCAACTCAAGCAGATTCACCAATACCGCGCAAGAGATTCAGGCTGCTTCTTACTTATAAAATTCAATAACGCTTCTACATGTTATCATTTCCGGAAGAAACAGTGCATATATGATAAATATCGAGGACATTACTCCTATTTCAGACTCAATGCATTATCATTAGCTCAAGTAACTAGATGTGTAACCAGACCCACTTAATTAAACCCACGTACGCTGCTTTCGAACTTGCATTATTGCCCCTTTTTCCTTCAAAAGGAAATTTCATCAAGCTAATTTGAAAAATATTTAAACGATCTTATTTGTACTTCCTGAAGTAAGACAACCATAAGCCTAGATTCTATAGAATCTATTTATTCCTGATCCAACGTAGACAGGTGAAAACCAGTTGAATCTTTGTCACTCATTACATAGGCTTGTTCGCGATTTCCAACCACCATATAAAACAAAACAGACACCAGACAAAGTAATATTGCCTTGGACCCGCAAATTGTCCTTTTAGAAATTACATTATATTACTTTACCGTAAGGTTGCATCTATTATCATAGGCATATCTCTCCGGAAATCTATAAAAGTGTCTACCAAACAACATATATTTTTCCTCAGAATCATATATTTACAACTTACTAATCATATATTTTCTTTACTTTGAACAACAAGATTGATGCGCTCGTGTCCCTTTCCTATCTGGCTCAACCAATATTTCCGGCATTCTGTATTCCAGGACACACAATTTGGAATATTTTTTTAACTTATACAAGTAAAGCGTGATCCATTGGAAATACAACAATATATTTAAAATGTGATTAACCATATATATTTTTCCCCAACGGTACTAAAGTGACTTTACTAAAATATTCCATCTCTTTTCTCGAGAAAATTCATATATCCAGGAGATAGTCTCATCAATCTTTCTTATTTCATTCTTTATATCCGAACGAAGCCATCTATTTGTTTTTTATATATATTTTCAAACTTTGTAAGATGTGTTCCATGGGAAATAGCACCGATTTTTAGAATGTAATTAATCAAATAAATTATTTTCCCCGATGCTACTAAAGTGACTTCTGCCAAGATATTCCATGTGTTTTCTGGAGAAAAATGGTATATCTAAGCAATATTTCTAATTTCATTCTTATCCGAACTAATCCGCCTATTTGTTTTCTATATTGAGAGTGATTTTTATACCTCGTCAACCAATACTATTGTTTTGTACCATCACAGACGAAGATCTGTGCAGGAAATGTATTTCTTCCATGTGGAGCAAGATAATTTTTTATTTTTTTATCAAGATCACTCACTTTGAACAAGTAAATTCATTGAAGAATACACATGAGAAGATGAGATTTTGGTAACACAATTTTTTGCGAAGAACATGAAGACAACGTACTAATATTTATATTGCAGGTTTGAAGGCAAATATAAGAAATGAGATAAAGCTATGAAACATATCTTTCATCAGTAAAACCCGTGCCAAGGCCAAACTAATAGAGAAAAACCTGGTTAACAACCAAAAGGTGTCATTCAACGCAACAAAGAGAACAAATAAATGCATTGCACCATAGCATTTCAATGAACGTAACTCTTCACAACCATTATAAAACTGAGAATAATAAAGAAATATAGGTTTTCAACACTGATTTATGAGAACAAGATTAAGAAGAGAGCATACCAAAACTATCACTGCAACTATGACAATCATGACATGAACTAAGAAGCCCCCAGAATATCTGTTGACATACCTAGGATTTTACCAATTGCAAATATTGAAGTACCGAAAATATCACTGCAATCACTGGAACTATGACAATCATGACGTGATATTGAATTTCCAATTGCACAAGCCACAAATGGACATAATCTTAGGGACAAAATCCATAATGTTATTCCATGACTATGCCAATATGCAAAAGAAATTTTGAAGATTCAAGAACGGTACGATGGACCACCAATCATTGGAACATGCTCCTCACAACAAAGGAAGATGAACTCCAAAATAATGTCAAGCCAAACTACTATGAAAGAGGACAACACAAAAGCCAACATTGAGGATCCCAATATAGGAAACCATTTCAAACAAACATAGAAGATTATGCACATCCTAAACAAGAATTTGGGAAAAAGAGGGGCATGATCAAGCAATAGTCCAACGACCCTAAATCCAGTGAAAAAATTCACCAGCTAAAACGTCTTCTAGCAATGCAAGGTTGTTAATTTGCAACAAACTCTCCCCTTTTGCTTATATAACCTAAACAATCATTACTTAGCCTAGGCTAAATAGGCTAGCGTAGTATTTATGAATAATGTGTGGTCAACCCATAGGGCAATTGGCAAGACATGTATTTATTTTTATATTCATTCATCATTCATTGATTCAAAAACTTACAAAAGTAGAGGGCTTGATCACAAAGATCCCTTTGCAATCTTAAAAGCAGATATTGTTGTTGGAAATATTGAGAGGGGGTGAATCAGTATTTCTTTTCAATTGTTATTTTTACCAGTTAGATCACTTATAATTAGAACACAAAATGAAAAATAAAAATAAATATTTTTATTAATCAAGAATAACAAGGACTTCAATCCTCTTCTTTACAATAAATCAAGTACAATATAGTGTAGGCCTCCAACCCTAAATGAAGACACCAATCTTCAATCCACCAGGCTCCAACCTGTATTTTGTAAAAATTCCTAATCGTCAAGGAACCCCTATTGCAGCAAGTCTGAATTTGCTTCACCTACTTGATTTTAATTACATTCATCAAGTTATTCTTTTGAATACTGAAGCAAATTACTTTTGCAGCCTACACTACTTAAATTTGATTACATGAAACAAGGAAATTGGGCAAAGAACAAGATACATAGGACACGGTTATTTTTGGACAAAATAGTCCCTGGAAAAACCCAATGCGGGAAAATCAGTGCAGCAGCTCTTAGGGTTTATTATTATGCAGGAGAAAATTTTGAATACGAATCTAGGATGCTCAACTAGCAATCCTTTATAGAGAAAACACTGGATGAAACATTGGTGAAATGGTCTCACTCTATCACTAGAGAATCAGTGACTAATCCTTAGCTCTAGGAGGCTCTATGTCACCTTTTGATGGCCTCTGCGTCAAACTGTGTCACCCTGGGCAATTTCTGCATCACCCCTCCTGGGTATTACGTTGCCTCTCTGCTTTGGATCTTCTGTTGGCTGAGAAATCAACTTTCCTGCCTCCAATCTCACACCCTAGCTTCCAGCAACTGAACTTTGAATTCCCTAAGCAGAAACTCGACTTGCCCTCACTGATTGTGTTGCCTCTATGTCAGCTCTACGTAGGCCAGCGTCAATCTTCTCTGGTACAGGCTCCAACCTGGGTCCTTAAGGACTCCTATCCTTTAGGGCTCCAACCCTATTTTCCAAGGCACCAACCTTGTCCCTATGAGGCTCCAACCTATAGGGCTCAAACCCTTAGCTTCAATTCGTCAAGATAAGTTTGTTGATTCTTTACGACTCCCAATATCTTCTACAACAAGCCCTGACAATATCTTCGCCAACACTGCCTTCTCTAAATCACTTCATTAATGACAACCTTATCTTCTTAGAAGGTATCACCATTGCTCTTCATGTCACCCAAACAAAAACTCCAAGGTTACTCCATGAGAGCTTTAACAAAGCATCATGTCTCCAAGACTTCAAACAATGCTTGGTGATGTCTCAAGGTGTCTTCAATCAATTGCTCAAGTTCTGCACAAGGTCTTCCAAACAAATTCAAATACAAGGACTACTGCAAACTCTTCTTCAAGGCTTCATCAACATATATCCAAGGTTATCCTCAAAGGTGCAACTAAAAGGTGTTCTTGATTGTCCCAAAATATGCTTTAGTAGATCTATAAGATGCAACCTTCAAGAGTGAAAAACACCTTCCAAAACAAGGCAACTTTCTACAACACTGTTTACACACCTATCTAAAAGGGTCACCGTCTTGTAGTCTGCACTTCTCAAAAGAACTGAAGTTTTATAAGAAGTTGTCCAATATTACAAATGCTTGAATGTTCAAGGCTCCAAATTCCACAGTCCAAGAGCTTCTATTTCTTCACTGCTTTCTTTAATTGCTTCATTGTCCAATGCTTGCTCCAATTACTTCTCTATCCAACGCTTTGCTCCAAAAAATGCCTAATCCATGCTTAAGACTAAGCCTCTTCAAATGACTGTAACAAATAGGTACAGATCTCCACAGGTAAAAGAATAGGTGACAGTTGTTTGGATAGTCCACTGTTCATAAATCCTTAACCAAGCTCCCATAGGTGGCCTTTAACTACTTGTCAACGTCCTAATGAAATCCTTCAATGCTGGAGAAGATCATAGTTCTGATCTTAGTGTAATTCTGTAGGTATCTCACTTGCTACAAAGTGACAAATGGTCTGAAGTTCTTCAATGTGACTGCAATCTATAACAAAGATCTAAGTTTTGTCCTCCAGCAAATAAGCATAATCCAATGCTGCAAACACAGGTGTATACTCTAGGGTTCAAGATGAATGTCCTTGTCCGAGTTGTCCACCAGCCTGAGGCAACCCAATCACAAATATTTAGCCCAAAGTCCTTCTCGGCCTCCTTAATTTTGTGCTCAATCTTTGAATTTTTGTGATCCTCACCAAAATTTTTTGATGGGCGATCCAATTCCTTAATGAAATAATGGGTTCTGAAATCTTTGAGGAATAACTACTGTGATTATAACAATGAGGACCATGCAAATATAGTGAAAAAAGGTATTCGCCATCTATATACCTTACCTTGTTTACAACCCACCCACCAAAAGACAATGACTATTTAAGGATTCCACCCTTTGATCATAATTTCGTGAGTTGGTCGATCGAAAGGCCGACGGTTGTGCTCCCCTCATCCAAGGGCAAAGCAACATCAGTGGATGAGACAAGCATGTATATGAGCAGCTGGTGTATAAGAGTCAAAGCGAGAGGCACTTCAGCAATTTGAAACAATGGATAGGGGGATGAATGAGGAGTACGAACCTATATTAATATTGGTTTTGACCAGTGTTTTAAGACCCAGCCAAATCGACTCCGAAACGGTCGAGTCAATCCGGGTCAAAGGGTGGCTAAGTAGAAACAGGCAATGAATCAGACCAGCCGGACAGGTTTTTACCGCGCTGACTGAGTTGGATACTGACTCGACCGGCTCAATAAGAGCAGCCAGTGAATGGATTTCAGCGACCTTTTTATATAAAAATTGGTTTTTTGGGACCCCAAAGCCCACTCTAATGTGCCTTTGCATTCTTTGGGGTCCATGTCCCTCTTCTAAACCCTACAAAACCCACCCAACCCCTCTCATTTCTTCATAGCCATCTCATTGCATTTGAGTGAGAGCTTGTGAGGAGTTGTGGAATTTGTTTTTGGAGCAGCAGTGAGGAGTCTTGGGCAAGCATTCTAGCAGAGGTGATGAGCTTCTTGGGCAGCCATTGGAGCAGCATTGAGGAGTTGGTTTGTTGGAGCAACTTTGAGGAGGCAGTTTGTGCCTAGAGGTATTCTTTTTCACTTCTAAAATATTATTTTGCTTATTTATTTTTTTGTGCAAATCTGGAAATTGAAAAGAGTGTTTTTTGTGAAAGAACTGAACATTGAAACAAAGCTATTTTTTTTGTTTTCATTTTCAAATTTTTTCCTTTGATTTCCAAGTGAAAAAATGGCACCTACAGTGAAAGATGCTGCTGGGGCATATGTTGAAATGGTTGATAGTCAAATGCATTGCAAATTTTGTGATAAAAAAATTAAGGTCTTGGGGGCATTAATAAGTTGAAACAACACTTAGCAGGGATTAGAGGCCAAATTACTCCATGTGAATCACCGGAAATTGGGGAGATTAGGAAGGATTTGTTAAATAACTTTGAGAAGTTTAAAGAAGAAAGGGCTAGGCAAGAAGAAGTAGAGGCTGAAATTGGGAGGAAGAGGAGTATACAAAAAATGATGGCTAGCAACCCCCATTTTGATTTTGAGGGTTCTTCTTCTATCCCTTGTACTGATGCATCCCACCCCTTCCGATATGTTCCTCCCTCTTTGGAGTCTATTCAAGAAAAGGGTAAGGGCAATATGAAAAAAAAGGATGATATGAATATCAATAGTTAATTTCACTGTCACACCCTCCTCTCTATCAGATGCGCATGGTCCTGAAGCTAGTAGAACTTTGCAGCCCACTTTAAATGACCATTGGAAGAAAGAATTGAGGGAGACTGCTTGTGATTGCATATGTAGATCGTGGTTTGATGCTGATACCCCCTTCAATGCTTCTTGTTCACCATATTATGAGCCTATGTTTGATGCCATACATGCTACCGGAAAAGGCTTCAAAGGCCCTACTATGCATGAGATAAAGGGGTATCGTTTGCAGAAAGAAATTGCCTCCATTAATGAGTATTTGAAATATTTCAAAGACTCATGGGCAAGAACAGGATGTACCATCATGTTAGATGGATGAATTGATCAAAGGAATTGTACCATCATAAACTTTCTTATCTTCTTCCCACAGGGAACCATGTTTCTAAAATCAGTTGATGCATCTGATAGGGTGAAAGATGGACAATTGTTGTTTCAGCTATTGGATGAGGTTGTTGAGGAGGTGGGGTTGGCTAATGTTGTTCAAGTCATCACAGATAATGCATCTAACTGTGGTCTTGTTGGTAAATTGTTAGAGGAAAAACACAGCCATATTTTGGACCCCATGTGTTGCACATTACATAGACCTCATGCTTGAGGATATTGGGAAATTAGATTGGGTCAAAAACACTGAAGATCATGCCAAAAGCATAACAAAATTATCTACAATCATTCATGGATTTTGAGCCTTATAAGGAGACACACAAGGGGCAAGGATATTATTAGGCCCGCCATTACTAGATTTGCTACTCATTTTTTGACATTGCAATCTATGCTTTCAAACATAGAAACTTGCGAAAGATATTTTCCAGTGATGAATGGAATCAAATCTAGTGGTCTCACATACAGGAAGACAAAAAATTGAAAAAGAAAGTTAATGAAGAAATATTTTGGAGAAAGGCAGTAGAGATTGTGAAGGTTGTTGAGCCACTGGTTAAGGTGTTGTGGTTGGTGGATTGGGAAAGATTGGCTATGGGCTTCACTGATGAGGCTATGGATCAATGTTAAATTTGGACAACTAGGTCCAAACTCCATGTTCTGATGATCAGATTAAGAGGCTAATATTTTTATTGGATTCCTCTTTCAGAGAGGTGTAAAATCCATATAAAAATAGTCTTAATCCGAT
>APFE030528366.1:3164-18059 GCA_000404065.3 Pinus taeda
GATTATGTTCCATGGATGGACTGGAAATCTGCAACTCAGATGGCGAATCTGATCTCGCCATTGTGATCCATGCAGAAAACCATGAAAAACAAGTGTAAACTTGACTATATTCTGAAATGCTAAAATTTTACGTCGAGAAAATTTCATGGCTCATTGTTATGCTCCCTATTTTTGCTGAAATCATGGTTCCACATGTATTCTGGAAATGACCAAAAAATGAATAAATTTAATGAATAAACAAACAACACCATTCTGTTCGTGGCCACGAGAGATGTAAAATCCATATAAAATTTGTCAAAATCAGACAAAGTGAAAATTTTGCCCTCTTTGAAAAATTTATGGTTTCTGCATTAAATATTAATTAACTACCTCGAAATACATGCCTACATTCAGCCTCCTCGAACTTTGTGCAGATGTAAAAAGTACTTAGTTTATATAGGAAACATTGGGTGGATTTATCAATGTGATTCGGTTGGCTCCACAGTTAAAAATATATATTGGCTGAGGAGAGGTCGGGGGATCGAATCTCGACCCTCCATATATAACTTTGAACAAATCCAAAATGATGTATTAATGGGGTTAGGTCCGCAATGGGCGGCCCGCCCTAAAACCCCACACTAACACTTTAACACCTCTTAACTATTGTCGACGCAATAGATATCGACGCTTTTCCAAAATCGGTGATCGGTGTAGGGTATCGGCGATATACATGGCAGTTGGCATATTAATCAGTGCGATTTAAAGGGTTTCATCGATATACATATAAACAATATATAAAATCCGCAATCAACACATATAGCGGGTGTCAGCGCCTTCACAATTGGTGAATGGCGCGTGGTGTTGGCGGCATATATATCGGCGATATCTATATATATATATATATATATATATATATATATCACGTGTGTGTGTGTGTGTGTGTTGGTTGGGCCGGGTCCACTGTCGATGGCATGTGCCCAATAATACAATGTTTTGATACATGTATGGTTTATATAGTTTGGAAGGTTCGGTGGGGGTTATGGTCACCGATCCTAAACATATATATTGATCATTGTTATGAGTGCGATTAGGTCGGCAAGGGTTATGGCCGTCGGCCTTAACATATATACATAATTTGTTGTCTAAAAGGGTGATTAGGCTGGCGGTGAGTTATGTCCCGTTGGCCTTAGGAAAACTTTGGTTTATGGATATGATTTTCAATTTGGCCAGTGGGAGGTTGTGGCCTGTCAGCCTTATAATAATCAAAATAAATATTTTTGGATTTTTATAAAGAGGGGTGATTTTTAAACTTATTTAAAATAAGGGTCATTGGAAAAATTAATGAGGAAACAATTTTGACTAATTTCAAGGCTAGCGTCATGCCTTGAGGTCGGTCAAATTGTAGCACACTTAAACCTGGGCCACAACCCAACTTTGACCAAAATTTCACTGGCTTGTTCTCCCGCATACGAGCTTGGTTTGATGAACCGTTCACACCTCCGCAATCAGGATGACGAGATCTACACTCTGGTCCTGGTTCAAATTCATTCTAAGAAGTTTGATTTTGAGCCCTCTTTGTCTTGTGTCTCCTTTTGGAGCCACCTAGATCAAAGAATTTTTAATAGACCAAGCTCAAAAAGGGTCTAGACCAAGACTTAGAAAATAAAACCTTTGTTAAAAAACTTCTACTCATCGAAATAATTTCTCATTGAAGTATAATCTAGACGAAGTACATGACAAATATAAATATCCTCAAAAGAAGAATTTCATTATATTTATATCTCTAAGACAGTTCGAGTCAATCAATGATTCATTAATATACATCTATGAAGCATGACAAGGACAATACGAAAATTTTAGAAGTTTTGAGACCATTCAAGGAGGACTATTGTGATGCAAGCCATAGAAGAGACATTATTTCTAATAATGCAAATTAAAATCTACATGAATGATCTGAATTGGATCCATAAATAGAAATAAACATAACCATGGTTGTACTAGATCAGGACAAACTTCTAAGAATTCCAAAAAAATGATCAAAAACACCCTAAACCAGTGGCAATGGCAGCCAGCGTGGAATGACGATGACCGTGATCAGAGCGCACTAACCGAGGCCCGTGGAGACTGAATGGGAGGCTAAATTAGCCCCTCGGAGCCCCGGATCGAGAAACAGAGGTGGAATTTGATGCATGATTAGCTCTTATCGTGCATCGCTATGTGAAAAGGGTCAAAATGGAGAAGCGCCAAGCACTTGGATGCGTGGGGAGCCAGAGAACCGTAGGTGAAAAGCAAAAAAGTGGTAAAGAACAAGGCAGGACCCGCACTCTGAAAAACCGGTTGTATTGATTGGGGTACCCTCAAACGGTGAGTGGTTTTGGAGAAATTGGAGGGATCCCACTCAACGATCAATATGTGGCAAGCGGAGGAGAGAGAAAACCACTGCTGATTACCAATTAATGGTTGAGCTAATCAACCACGTGGGACGTACATATGGTGTCAGATCTGGAGGCCCCAGATCAGATAACTGAGATCGCGCCTGATGGGGGAAGCAGAATCGATGAAGGAATGAGTTGTGATTTAGAAGGATTTGAAGTCTGTTTTGACCACCATGGTGGAGGAAGACATCATCTATGATGTAACCGAAGAACTGAATCAACGAAGTAGGCTGGTGCATTACAGGAGGACATGTGGCCACTCCGTGTGAGCCAATGATGGCGCTGAGCCAAGGAACTCCAAGCGCAGCTGCAGAAGGTGATTCAACGGAGGTGGAATAGGAACTGAATAGACATGGAAATGAATGGCTTAAAGCCATGAACAAAGAACAAAACGAGCACCGAGACAGTCAGTCAAAGAGAGAGACAGGGGAACTAGAATCTTGAGAAGAGGATGAAATAAAGGGGAAAAGACAGTGAAGCAAAAGCAGAAGAGGACAGAGGGCCGAGTTGACCAAAGGCAGCATCAAGCACTAGAGATCTTGAGGGATTCAAGCCATCCCATAGGGGATCTGTCTGGACTGAGCGCCACATTGGGCTTTTTCCATTATAGACGAGAAGGTCACAGAGCTAGTAGGCAAACAAGTATGTGCACTCCAATGGCTTGGGGAATCCAAGAACCACCCTGCCAAGCAAATCTATTTCAGGTGACTCATATTGAGCTCCTGTATTGTAATTATCTACTTGAAACACAATAAAATAAGGCCAGCACTGAAGCTGGATCGGAGATGTAGCCCTGGAGAGTAGGGTGAACTCCTTATTAATTTTTTGTGTCCTTGTATTTTCTTACTGTATTTATTTGTTGTCTCTCCATTCAATTTTCTATGTATTGGAAATATGATAGATCTATTGCTTAAATAACATAGACACACACATGCTAGCACATGAGTCTATAATACCTTCATTTAAAACCATTCACTGAGGTCACTCACAGGGTGATTATCAGATCAATGAAGCAACATTCTATATGATAACTAAACATAAACACTTACCATACATGACATTTGAGCATACTATAGCACTATAGGTTACAACTTTAATACTTTTCTGAGGCACTATATATGAGGACCCAAGGGATAGTAAAGGTCATCACCATGTGATGCAAGCTTATCAAGTTTGATCCAAGGTCTAGATATTCAACTATGTTAAAATATTTCTTATGGATAAAACCAACTCTTCATGGAAGAACCTAAAGAATGTCACTATATAATAAATGTGGAGAAAAAATTTATGACCCTTTATCTTTGGATTAGAGGATCACTTTGTATATGGTGCAGTGAAAAGGACTGAAACTATATCAAGCTATTACCAATGTAACACCCTCCTCCCACACTTACCCAAGCTTATTGGTCCACCATGGTAAATATGTGACAAACAATTACTATGATATGATTCAACTCTCTAAGTGTACTTAAATAAGTGGAATCGATGAACCAACCCTTCACTGACATCCCTTAGGTGTTACAGGACCCCAGAAGCCAATCCACCACTCCAAATGCCCAACACCTGAGTTAACCTAGACTTTCAATGCATTAAACTTCAAGTCACTCCCATGACATAGGCATGCATGTGACTCAGACCCTGCAGTCACTCCCAAGATGTCTGTAAGAAAGATACTACAATCCTTTTCAACCAATTTTGTGTTAGAGAATGTATGATTTAAGCCACTTTTTTAGGGCTAGTCTCCAAACCACTAACTAGAGCTTGATAAGGCTTTCCAAAACAAAAAAGCACCCAAAGACAAAGCTTCTAGCAGAAAAATTGATCAAGGGATTGACCTAACCAAGCCTAACCATGACAGTCATTTCATCAAACAAATCACAAATATGAAATCTACAGGTTTCAACAATAGATCTGAGCAGAGGGGTCTCATACATATTTGATATTCATAAGGAAGCATTGATGCCTTATGACATTAGTGTCATTATCATCTATTAGGTCATATATTCAATTTTCATTCATTTATCAACCAAAACATGATGAGAGCCATACATTATCACTATCATAAAACATGTTCATAACCAACATATAACGAGCATAAATAACAAGGATATAACAACCATTAAAACAACATATAAACAAGTATATTTATGCATATATAAAATAGGAAATAAACTATTATTAACATATGCACAATGAAACTAGGTTTGGGAGTTACACATACCACCCAACCATAGATTATGTTGAACCAAATATCTCTTTTAGCTAGTCACCAGCGTCCCATATTCCAAGCATTAATGCGAGATACCTGGGATAAATCCAAAAAATCCAAAAGAGGGCTTCCATAGACCAAACCACCTCAACCCTCAATCAATAATTCCATCTCATGGTCAGATACCACTAATGATGACCAAATTGGTCTCTGTCCAAATTGTCCAGGGCTCTAGAGTGTTGTCCAACTAGGGCTTCCAAGACTAGTAACTCAACCCATAACTATTCTTCAACTTGCAGAGCATTTTTCAAACTAAGGTTTTTAGGACTAGTAACTCAACCCACCAAGGGCTTTTAGAGTGTTTTCCCATGAAGGCTTCCAGGACTAGTAACTCAACACAAGTTACAAGGATACCATAACATTTATCTAACCAAGGCTTCCAAGAACTAGTAACTCCACCTATAGCGAAAAGAACATGACAACCAACCAAAAAACAAAAGGAATGACACCCACAACACCATGGCTATCCAGGAATGACAAGGCTAGCTAAATCCACCATCAATCCAAGTAATCCTCCATGCCAATGACATACAATAACCAAGAAACCACATGAATGTGTCATGCATACCAAAACTATCAAAGAAGTCATACATGAAACTCAGTACTTGCAAGGAAAACGTGTTGTAGCTACTAATCCCGATATCCTCTTTCCCTTTCCTTCTCTTCCATTCCCTTCTTTCTCCAAAACTCTAAATATGCTACACTCCTTGAAGGGTGCTCGAAGAAAAATCCAAGTGTCCAGGAATATGAGAGAAAGAGAATAGAGAGAGAGCTCCAAAACTGAACTGACAAAAGAAACCAAGGGATCCCCAGAAGCCCTTTTATTAATGAGGCCTTTATTTTCCTCAATTTTCCATTATTTTTCTTCATTTTCCTCCTCACATGAAACCTTTCACCTTTGACCTTCCTTTTCTCCTAATTTAAATTATTTTCATAACTAAATGCCAAATAATGACTATTTTCCTTTTCCAGAGGCCTTTCCATTGCCTTTTCCAATTTCTTAGCCATTAATAAATTGAAGTGACACTTTAGTACAACGTTTTTCCCACAATTCATCTTGGAATATGTGTCTCATGACCTTGGTCTTATTTTTTCTTTTCTTAAATAGATTTTTAGCCAAGGATTTTATAGAACCCTCACCCTTGAGGGAACACTGTCCTTAGTGTTCAATGATACGTACAAACCATAAAATGTTAAAAATAAAACATACTTCCTATGCAGATCTATAACACAGTTCATTGCAGTATTTACAATAACATCTTGCTGAAACATAACAACATACTGTTGGCATTATGATACATATGTTGTACTTGATGGCAACTCACTCATCTTAGATGATAAATTATAGTGCAGCAAGGTTATTTTTTGGTTCTGTAGGTGCACATATCAAAAGATGTGGTCATCGATAGGTTGCGCAGGAGAACCATTGAAAAGGTGCAGATATGTTCGCAGGTCTCCCACACAAAAGGTGCAAACCTAAAGTTCGTGCACTTTCATGCAGAGAAAAGTTCACGCACTTTCATGTAGAGAAAAGCACACGGACGTGGGAAATCTTATGGTTGGTTCATGGTATTAGTCAGACAGTTTTTGTTGACGCACTTTCATTCAGAGAAAAGTTCACACACTTTCATGCAAATAAAAGTGCACGCATGTGGGAAATCTTATGGTTTCTTCATGGTATTAGTCAAACAGTTTTTGTTCACGCACTTTCAAGTAGAGAAAAGTTCACGCACTTTCATATAGAGAAAAGCACACGCACGTGGGAAATCTTATGGTTGGTTCATGGTATTAGTCAGATAGTTTTTGATCCAATGGTTTTGGTCCATGGTTTTGAGTGAGGCCTAGCCTATAAAAAGGAAAGGAGATCATTTGGCTAATCACAAGTGTTGAAAATCTTAAGAAGAGCAAGATATGAATTTATGATAATCGGTTGGTGAGACATAGTTGAATCTGAATCAAGGAGAAACTAGAGCATTATAAGTTAGATCTACTGAAGAGAGTGGCAACAGCGCAGTGCGGAGGTGCGCAGAACCAGAGAAGAAGCAGGTGCGGAGTTGCACAGACTCGTCATGGCAGAAGTGCGGATATCCGCAGGTTTCCTTTGGTGCAGTTGCGAACCTTTCTTGAAATATATTTTAGCTGTCTTTTATATGTTTCTGCAGAGATCTGGGTTTAAATTGGTGTCTGGTTACTGGTGTTATTTTCTGGTTACTGCATTCTGAGAAGTTATTTGTTTAAAGGAGATTGGGTGATGCACATGTACTTGATGTTTTGGATCCAGTTTTAAAATTCATGAAACATGGTCCCTGGAAGAAAGAGAAGGCAGTAACCTTCTGTAGGTTAGCACCTACGTACTAGTATCTTAGCTAGTGCAAGAGCTAAGGGGGTTGTAGCTCCCTTCCAAGAGAAGCTGGAAAACGAGAAAGGGTTGTAGCTCTCTGCAGGTTGCAGCCTACGTACTGGCAAAGGACTGCACTAGTACAAAATCATTGTAAAAAGAAGTTTCTTTGAAAGAAGATAGAGACATATTGCAGTAGGTGGTTTTCACCCACATTGGGTTTCCACCTTATATCTGGTCTTCTTTGGTGTGACTGTCTATGTTTCTTGTTCTTGTTTATTATTATATGGTTCTGACATACAGATTAATGGTTAACATCTAAAGAATAAATTACATTAAAATCTGGAAGGTATATACAAGTTTCATTAGTCAGATCTGCAAGTGTTTATTGAAAAGATTTGATAATACTGATTCACCCCCCCCCCGCCCTCTCTGTATGATTTCCAACAATTGGTTCTAAAATATCTTCTTATGGGTTTCATAAAGTTTTGGCTTTGAAGAGGTATAGTGCGTGGTGATGGAATTCAAATTTGGTGAAGAGTCGAGCCAAAAATAAGGTTGAACATGAGAAGCATTGTATTGACCACAATTTTCAGGTTAGCAATAGAGTAAGTCTTTGCATTAGCAAAGAAAATATTCAAAGAGAAAATAACTTGAAATTTGGTAAGTCTCCTTTGATTGAAGACATAGGATAAAATGTTCATATTCCTTTAACATAAGTTTTCTATTCTAAACATCTTAAATAATTGTAGCAAGGTCCTATCATTAACAGATAAACAAGAACTTCAAGAAGAAGGAACAAGAAGCACCTTCATATGGGGTTCCAAGGTACAAATTTAGGTAAATCCAAATGGATTGAGAAGGGAAGGGTGAGGGAACTGTACCCTCATTTGTTTGTTGACTGAAAATGAGCTTTTGAAGTTCCAAAAGCTTCCAATAGGGAGGAGTTATCCAAGGGATCAATTTAGTGCTCAAAATTTGAAGTGTGTGAAAAAGCTTGAAACTTGTACCATTGGATATATCTCAGTGATCTGAATCCAACGCAATTTGAATCGTTCAAAAATGATATCGTATGATCCTAATATCGTGTTCTGATTGAATTCTAAACAGGTAATAATTTGCAGAAATGATAGGGTGACTAAACATTTTGGCCCAATGGTAAGCTGCCACTTAGCCTCTCTAGATTGGTCCAAAAATTTGGAATTTTATTGGCTTAGATTTTTTTTTAATATATTGGTGGTTCAAATTTTTTAATATATATTGGGCTAACTATGTAATTGAAGGGCCAATGGTGGAAGGCCACACAAGCCAATGTGAGGTTGTCACGTGGCCTCTAGGTATATGTATAAAATTTTGGTTTGAGGGCCAAGGGAACCCCACAATAATCAAACCACATACCTCTGTCGAGAAACCACAAGCCTTTACCGACGCGTCTGCACTATGTTTCTTAACATACTAGGCTCTTGGCCTTTCATAAATGTTGTGAACAAATGTATTAGGGGAGGGGGCCAGGGCTAAGCCCTAGCCCATGGCTACTTCCCACACCACAAGACCATGGTGGAGGGATCCTAGGGCTAGGGCTTAGCCTCAGCCCATAGTCTCGGCACCACACATATAACTACAAGCAAAGAACCATCGCAAAGGTTGAATAGGGGCCAACCTCGAGGGGGGCAGCCATGGTTCACAAGGCCCATCACAGAACCATGGGTGGATTTATATGGGGGCCATCCAGGGTCACATGACCCTCAATAAAACCACAAGTGGATTCAGTAGAGGGGCCATCCCTAGGGCACATGCGCCCTATATGACCACAGTCTTTGGAAAATGGTGCAGGCTCAAAATATCGGCACTTGATGCAGTCACATGTGCACTAATACGACCACGATGCTAGGTTTTGGGGGCCTAACCAAAGGTTAGCCCCAGCGCTTGGGCACGTGCCCCCCATATGACCGCATTTTTCGAAAACTAAGCGTTAGAGGACAAGTTAACTGTTTGACAATATTGCCCGTTGGGTAGGATTGTTGGCCAAGTTCGTGCGCTAGTTCCAGGTTTGGGGTGCTTAAGCTAGGTCTGGGCTGAGTTGTAGGACAGTTAGCTATGGAAATTAGGAAAAAGTGGTAATAAACATAACTTTCTTAGGTTTTGGCTAAATGGGGTGAACAAAGAACCCAAATGGGGGTTTTTGACAGTTCTGGATCCATTGGAGACATATGTTTTGCATTATGGGCATTGTAAAGCCATGAAAACACAAATTTGAGCACTTAATAAAAGAGGCCCTGCATTGGAAGCTGGATCAAGAGATGTAGCCCAGGAGAGGGGTGAACTCCTTTATAATGTTTGTTGTTATGTGTTTCTGATATGGTATTTTGTCTTTGTTTTGGTTGTTAACTAAGTTTAAAATAATTTGTTTATGTGTTTTATAACTATTGAAAAGTGTGAAACAAGAAATGCTTGTTGAGAATGCAACAAGATGATGGAGCTTAGTGGAAAGGAGTCGCCTTCACTAAGTGGTCCCGCAGGCAAGTTTTGGCGCAAAGTCTATTTTTAGACTATGTCTATTTTTCGAAATATGGATCATGGTCTATGAGTTGCAGGATGTTGTTTATGGATGATTGGTCATGTTGGGAAAAATAGATGGACTTCTATTTTTGGATCACAGCAAGAGTGATCAGAGTCTATTTTTAGACTACTAGTCAAAAATAGAAAAGTCAAATATTATTGTCTCATAATAATATTTAGACTATAAACTTTATCTTATTCTCTTATAGCACTTCGGTTCGAGCTACAGATGTGGCACATGAAACTGCCTGAAGGAATCACGTGGTTACCTATGGGTTGACTGAGCTATTGCATGAAGGACTTCAGTTAGAACTCAAGTGGTTGAGTTATGTGGAGTTAGATGAGCAGTTAATGGAGTTGTGTTCAGTTTGACTTAGTTGAACTAGTTGTATTTAGTCTAACTGGCCAATAGACTAAGTGATGAGTTGTGTGAATTAGTTATTAATTAATTCACTAATTATTAACTCATAATGCAACTGAAGAATACACCAGTTAATTCAGTGCATGGACAGTTCAGTGGAGACAAGTGTTAGAGGTAAGTGAAAGGGTGAGTTGTGACTATCAGTTGTGCATGAGATCTTGCACAATCAATGGATTGAGTATGCCCATGAGAATTACATAGTATGTGCCCAGTATTATAGCTTGTGCTCACGTGATTTCCAGTGTGAGTGATTTTCCAAGGTAAATAGAACTTGGAACGATTTTGGATTCATTCATTCTTAGCAGGTATTGTGCAGTGGAGGTAGGCAAGCAGCGGAGGAGATTTGGAGATCAGATCTGAGTTGTATTGTGTGTAACAAGTGGAGATAGAACTGAGTACCTGTGAGGAGTATTGTACTATGTATTGTTACATGTTCTCAATCAATATAATATACAGATAGTTGGGGCTTTTAGCGAGATGCTTCCCCCGGGAAAATATTGTGTTGATATGTGTGATTGATGCTTCTTTGTGCGAATGTTATTGTTTCTGCTTCTGTAAATTGATGATCAACGTAGAGGAGGTTATGTATTATGCATGTATTCCGCAATAGTGTATAATCAGGATAATCTCTGTGAATGTGTCATATTATTCAAAATTTCTACATGGTATCAGATCAGGTTGATTTGTAGAAGAAGTTCTACAGGATATCAAAGCGAGGATTGATCATCAGATCTATTGTTCAGAAAGTGACTACGTTTTATTTCTTCAGGCAGAGTCTATAATCAGGCCAGGTAGCCTTTGAATTCATCCTTCTTTAGAAGGTGAGATATCCAATGAATGTCCATACAATCGATCTCTGTACAAGAAATACTTCGTTCTCACAAATTCTAGATCAGAAGCGGTTGAGTTTTGAGCTGGTGGAATGGTTCTCAAGGATAAACTCAGAAACATCTAAGTGTGAGAATGGAGACAGTATGCCCCAGTATCTCACGAAGTTCACCCAATGCCGGGATGAGCTGGGAAGTGTGGGGGTGACTATCAATGTTGGTGAGCTTGGCTCTCCTTGGTCTTCCGAAGAGTTGGAATTCCTATCAGGACTCTATCAATGGTCGGGAGAGATTGCCAGGATGGGAGAGACTTTGGTCGGATCCTGTGCAAGGAGGAGATCAGACGGAGCACCAGAGGTAGTTATTCATCTATGCATGATGAGGATAATTGTGCCTTAGCGAGTAAGGCAAAGAAGGGGAAGGAGAAGGTTTCTCTTTCCGAATCTAGTTCTTCCAATGATGGGAAGAAGGTTGACAAGTCGAAGGTGAGATGCTTTCGTTGTCATGAGTTGGGCCATTATGCTACTAATTGCCCAAAGAAGAAGTCCAAGAAGGGATCCGAGGAAGGATCTGAAGGTGAGGCACTTGCTTCACAGTTTGAGTTGGATTTCACACTCTTCGCATGCATGGTTTCATCCATGATGGGAAGTGGTTGGTTTCTTGACAGTGGAGCTTCTTTCCACATGACCGGTGACAAAAGTTTGTTCAGTACTTTGGAGGAGAAAGATCTCCAGATACTCATAGGGATGGGTAATGATGAGAAGTATAGTGTCTCAGGTGTAGGCACGGTTATTTTTCAGAGGGAGCATGGAGCTCACCTTACCTTGACCGATGTCAAGTATGTACCAGGACTGAAGAGAAACTTGGTGTCAATCGCGATGCTGGAAGACAGAGGCTATGATGTAGTCTTCAGAAACAGAAAGGTTTTCCTTAGACACATCATCACTAGACAAGTGAAGCAGATTGGTTCACGAGTCAAGAACCTGTATGCTCTTGAGGTTCAAGATGCATGCAAAGCCTTGACCAGCAAGGCAACTGATGGAGACTTGGTGGTTGAGAGGGAGGGTATATTACCTCTCAACATGCAGAGCCAGAAGAAGTCTTAGACAATTGTGGAGGAGCCACAATTGGTGCAACAGCTTCAGGAGGTAGTGGAGCAGCTACAACAGGGGAAGCTGAGTGGAGATCGAGTAGAGACATCTACTCATGCAGAGACCTCCAATAGGGGGAAACTTCGAGCCAGGTAGGCTGAGGGATCACATGCAGCCATACCTCCAGGTAGGAGGTGGGGCGATATAGATTGATAGTCCCAAGGAGGAGGGGCAGGATCCTTGAGGTACCCAACCTCTTGGATGAGACCCTGCTACGGGAGCCCCGACGTGGAGTAGCAGGAACTGACTAATTGGGTAGAGACAGATGTGGATGGAGCGGCAGAGAGAGCGACAGTGCAGGGAATCCCAGGACAGCACATAGCTAGCAGGCGGCAGCAATGCGAGAGGCACAAGTTTTTTGCACAGTGCTAGGTGGCACAGAGAGGTGTACAATGGTGCGAGATGCATGGAGATGTTGCAGTAGCGTAGATGTCAGAGAGGAAGCACTTGTTAGCAGCAGGTAGAGCTTCAGCATCAGAGTATGTTCCTAGCCCAACAGAGGGGTCAATTGGGAGTGTTTTGTTCCAAGTGTCATTGAATCAATGCCAGGAGATAGAACCAGCAGCAGCACGGATGCAGTCAGAGATCAAGGTGACAGAGGCTAGAGCAGTCAGATACTGAAGAGCACAGAGATGCAGAGTTTCAGTCGATAGAGGCAATAACAGTTAGAGACTTTGATGATAGAGCAAGTGGACCGGCCAGATGTGTTGCATGCAGAACATTCTAGAGTTACAGGATCGGGTTTGAGAGGAAGCCTTTCTTGTTGAGAGGGAGTGTTGAAAAGTGTGCAAGAAGAAATGCTTGTTGAGAATGCAACAAGATGATGGAGCTTAGTGGAAAGGAGTCGCCTTCACTAAGTGGGCCCGCAGGCTATTTTTGGCGCAAGTCTATTTTTAGACTATGTCTATTTTTAGACATATGGATAATGTCTATGGATTGCAGGTTGTTGTTTATGGATGATTGATCAAGTTGGAAAAAATAGATGGACTTCTATTTTTAGACCACAGCGGAGTGAAACCACAGCGGAGTGACTGCTCAGTCTAAATATAGAACAGTCAAATATTATTAGCTCATAATAATATTTAGACTATAAACTTTGTCTTATTCTCTTGGAGCACTTCAGGATGAGCTACGGATGTGGTACATGCAGATCCTAGAAGGAAATACGTTGTTACCTATGGGATGACTAATATTTGCATGCAGGACTTCAGTTAGAATTCAATGAGTTGAGTTTAGTGGACTGGAGGTGCAGTTGATGGAGTTGTGTTCAGTTTAGCTTTGTTAAACTGGTTGTATTTAGTCTAACTGGCAAATAGACTAGAGATGAGTTGGGTGAATTAGTTATTAATTAATTCACAAGTTATTAACTCATAATACAAATAATGAATACATCAGTTAACTCAGTTGCATGTCAGTGCATGTTCAGTTCAGCAGGGACATGTGTTAGAGAATCAGATTGCTATCAGTTGTGACTATAGTTGTGCATCAAATCTTTCACAAATCGAAGGATTGAGTATGCCAATGAGTTTGCCCACATTGTAACTTGTGCTCACATGATTTAGCCAAGGAAATACGTGGTTTCCTTGGAATTATCATCAGTTCTCATGCAAGTATTGAGCAGAGGAGGCAGGCATGGCAGCGGAAGAGATTTGAACCTGTGATTGATTCAGATCTGATCTGTATTGTGTGTAACAGAGCTGGAGATACTTGTGAGAAGTATTATGCTGTGTAATGTTACATGACTCAATCATTAATATATAGATAGTTGGGGTTTTTAGCGAGATGCTTTCCTCGGGATACATACTGTGTTAATGTGTGAATGCTCTTGATGTTATATTGTTCTTGATGCTACTATATTGATGATCAACGTAGAGGAGCTTATGTATTGTGTATGTTTTCCACAATAGTACATGATCAGGATAATCTCCATTGAATATGTGTTAAATTATTCAAAATTTCTACACTTTATAGGCTTGAGCAGCTTCCTCAATTGTCGTCTTCATGGTTTTCCTTCCTTTCCTCTATCTTGCAGGTACCAAGGTTGACAGTTCGTTTTGGCTTGATGTAGAAATTTCTTATTTCCCACCCCGGTTTTCAGTTTCACCTTATTTCTCCCATATAGTTAAATGCCCTTTCCCATATCTATACATTCAACAACTGAAAAAATATTTTTTTGCTGAAAACACAAATTCTGGAAATTTTACAGAATATTGGAAAATGCAGAAATAAAAATCAGCAGGTACAAATAGTGATTTAACACATTTGAACACAGTGATTTTTAGTCAATGTGACCTTGCAAAAACCCCCTACAACTCTTGGGGAAAACCAATTTGAGAGCTCTTCTTTATTTCTAAAAATGCCTTTTTTTACAGTGAGAAATATTCAACAAAAAATCAGCAAGCAAATTTACAACTTATCTCTTTTCCCGTGCCTCACAGCAAACTGGAAATTACAGCAAACAAGATAACAATAAATGCTATATGGCCTCCTTGATTTTTGTGCCCACTTTCAGCCTTAAATGCTGTTGTACGGACTGCGATAAATGTGCTGTATGGACTGTAATAGATGCATTGTACAGACCTCGATTTGCATGCAGAAAAACAACAAACTTCTCCTTGATTTCTATGCAAACCACTCCTCGATTTCTGTGTAAACCAGCTGTACAGATTTCTAGAAAATCGTGCCAAAATCAGCCTTTCACTATGTGCTGAATCAGCTATACAAATATACTCAACTGCTGCCTTGGAATGTGTGCCAAGCTATTGTCTCCTTCTCCTCCTTGTCCAGAAATCTCCCTTGCTCTCTTGCTCTCTTTCTCTCAATCTGCTCATGAAAGAATGAATGACCTTTTGCCTCCTTTTCCTCCTTTAATCTAATCCTAAGTGACTTTTGGGTAACCTCTAAATCCAATGGCTG
>APFE030528375.1:0-10566 GCA_000404065.3 Pinus taeda
GATCATTACCTAGCTACGGGAGCCCACAGTATCAACAACAAGATGGATTAGTGGCAGTTGATGTAGTCAATACCAGAGGGACAGTTACATACTAGTAGTAGTCAAATACTGAGCAACGCAATGCAGAGTCAGCAGCAACACAAATGCCTTAGTAACAACGCAAATACTAGTAGTAGTCAGAGACTCAGGTGACAAATGTATCATATTGATCACAATTGATTTAGTATTTAGGATGCTTTCCAATTGCAAATGTTGCAGTTGCAGCAGTAGCAGATGGAGAGAGAGTTGCAGTGCAGAGGCAGTGTTGGCAGCAGTTTAGTAGAGTTAGCAGCAACACAGATGCAACACATATTAGAGTTGCACAGTAGTTGGTGGGCAGCAACAACCAAACATCAACAACGTGACAGGAGATGATGCAGAGACATGGCGTTGCTACAAGGGGCAACAACACTAGAACACATTCCTCGCTAAGAGGGAGTGTTAGTTTTTGTAGCATCAGATGTGTTCTAGCCTTAAAATTTTGTGGAGAGGTTAGAGTGCATGATATTTCCAAAACCCATAAATCGTTTCTAGAATTTCCACCTAGAAGTGACTTGATTAGATTATTAGTCAACTTTTAAATATCTC
Source organism: Pinus taeda (assembly GCA_000404065.3). Lineage (NCBI taxonomy): Eukaryota > Viridiplantae > Streptophyta > Pinopsida > Pinales > Pinaceae > Pinus > Pinus taeda. The sequence goes on from APFE030528375.1 coordinate 628, forward strand.
CTAAGTCTAAACCTAGGGAATATGACTAATTAGTCAAAATTAATTAAGTTATGGTGTGAATCTTTTAGAAACTCACATTGATTGACTTCAAGTTAATCCTAGCCATAGATTAAGATATAATCTTGGTTGTTGAAGCCTCAACAAAAGATTATAAGAAGAAGTTGATGGGCACTTGGAGAATACACTTCAGCAGTTCGATTTCATGAGAAAATCGATTTCTAGAGTAGCAACAGTCAGTTGCTGGAGAGAGAATCAGTGAGATCAAAGCAGTGAGAGAGGGACAGAGATAGTGAAGCCGGAGGAAGATTTCTTGATTCGGTGAGTGCATTTGTAGAGAAGCCATAGTGAGGTTGACGCAGAGCAGCGCAAAATTGAATTGCTAGGGAGAAGCAGAATTTCAGTGCCAGAAGCTGTGCAGAGGTTCCAAAGGCTAGGAGAGACGTTTTCCCAGACAACAACTAGTCAGACGGCTTGAGGAGATGCTGTTCCAAGCTGAGAGCAACAACAATTGCGCTAGGGTGACATAGTGACTGCACAAAGGACACTTTGGATGGCTCAATTTGAGTTGAGGTTAGTGCCGGGATTTGCCTGTCGGTGAGGAATTTCTTCTCACTAGATTTTCTTGCCAGTATTTCTCTGTAGGATTGCCAGTTTCAGCATCCAGTTGTCTCAGATTATTTCTCTGTTGCATAATAATAAAACCCTCAGCAGCTGCACCGGTTTACCTGAGTTGGGTTTTTGAGGGGACATTGGTCCAAAAATAACTGTATCATTTTATGTGTGTGTGCTAGTATTTCTTCCAGTGTTTATTTCTTCCGCAGTTTATTTGTGTAGGTTGCAGTGTGATTGATTCAATATTTGTTGTAGTTCACAATAAATAAATTGTTAAATTTAATTAACTATTAGGAGAATTATTTCCAGTCGCTGCAATTTGATTTGGTTCACCGATTTTTCATAGTTCATAGTTAAATGGGTACAACTTGAGTGGGCCTAATGATTAAGAGCACGTGTTTCCTCCTAAGAGGTCACAGGTTCAAATCCAGAGTGGGGTAGAGTATGTACACCTTCGGAGACTATAGTAATCAAGTTGCTGCACAGAGATGGGTCTGTTGTCCATCAAACAAGAGGGTCTTATACACCAATTTGGTGTTTGGCTTGGCCACGACCTTAAAAATAGATTATGTGTTGAAGAATTTATATGCTGTCACATGTTTTAAGTAAAAAATGAGCATATAGATGAATAAATGAACATACTGTGTTTTAAATGTGATTTCAATTTATACATTTCAAATTTGTAATTTGCATTTAGTTTCATTAACCACATATTTGGGTGCTGTTGGATGCCCATTTCCATACCTAGTTGGAATTCCAACTGGTTAATGACGTGCAATTGAGATGTGATGAAATGCATACCTGGCTGTCAGCCCCTGAGCCCAGAGAGCATGGGTGGGTATGTCACTTTGACTGGGTGAGTTACCTTGAGTTACATGATGGCTTGTTTTGGGGGTAGTTGAATTGACTTGCTAAAATACAGCAAGTTTCTGTGAGTACTGTACCATTTTCTCAAGACGACTCAAAATTTGCAGTGAAAAATATGTCCAAAGCATGGATTCTTGATTAGCTATCCCATTTCTTTCTTTGCTGCGTGTTCCATTTATGATGGCAAACTTGACATCTGGTATCTGTTTTAAAGTCTCAATGTAATTTTAGAAGTTGCAGTTACCTGCATGCAGAAAATCCTTGGTTCTGTCTCTATGATGTATTTATGCTAAATTGTTAATTAAAGATCTCATTTGCTTTCCATTTAGCATGTCACTGAGCCAATCTGTGCCATTTGTATGGAGTTCCTTTTGCCCACTACGTTGGCTACTATCTAAAATCTTATTGGCTAGTCATATTTTCAGCAGTAATGCTTCCCTGTACCAAACTTTCATCAGGCAGCTTAGTTTCCACAATAATTATCATGCGAATCCTACCCCATATATAAGATGATGATGAAACGGGGGCGTTTGTCATCCTGTTGTATGTTAGGTGTAGTCTAATTGATACTTAGTTAAATGAGGACGCATAAGAAACTTATACTGGATCTGGTTTCTCTCATTTGTTGTCATAATGGTGTTGGATGGAGAGCTGGATTTACACAGCAATTTTATTTTTATTTCGTTACTAATCACCTCTAGGACAGAATACTTTTGGGGAATTTATGTAATGTTCTTTTGTTGATAAAAAACTGCTGCTGATAGAATAGCAGCACTTTTAGTCTATCCAAGTTGTAAATCATTATAGCAAATACAAGTCAATCATAGCAAAGTTGTGATGTCTAGGGTTATGGGGCACTCAAGAATTTCTATTTTTAAAAGTTTCAGAGAATACACATGCATTTAAGAAGACAAAATTGTACGATGTGGATAGATAAAATGTCAATAATTCAGAAAATGGCTTAATGGAGACCCTTTTAATCTGAATGAAGCAAATTGGGTATGATTTTGAATTTTGTGACTATGATAATAGTTTTCTTTAGGAAAATTTTCATTTAATCTCTGATACAATGGCAGACTGAATTTGAATTGTGGCTTACTTTGCAGGGGGAGGTTCAACTGTTCAGTTATTTTGTTCATCTCGTGATTACAGACAAGAAGGTCCATCTCAAATTGATCAAACAGTGGTTGATGTGAGGAGAGACACTGAAGTGGTATTTCAACCAATAGATGCAAAAAAGGCTCAACAGTTCAAGATTAAAAAACTTGTCTCTTTGTCATTGAGTCCATGAATAACATTTCAGGTGACTGATTCATTCCTTTGAAGAGAACATCGGCTACATTCATCCTGAGACAGGAAGGAGGGATGAAATCTCCACAGGAAAAGTTTACTGCTAAATTTCCATGTAGATGTGTAAAATAGTAAAACTAGTGTGCAATTTGAGAGGTAATATATTACAATGTTTGTCATAAAACACAAGTTGTGACATTCTGTGTCACCAGTGCCTTTGAAACCTGTGATTAATGATTAGCTTTCGTAATGGATTAAAAATCAAAAGAATTTGGTCTAGTGACAACAGTCACTTGGCATAAATGCAAAAGGTTTCGTGAGACTGGAGGAAGTGAAGGTGAACCTCCAATTGGGCAGAGGAGTTTCAGCTTTTGGTTATACATGAAGTGCTTCGGAATAGCAATACTGCAGTTTTTAAGTTTATTCCAGTTTTACCATAATTTGTAAAGACTCTGAAGAAACTTTCAGGATGTATGTTACCATAATAAGATAGGGTTTAATTTAGTCACAAAGAGTATTGGCTGCATTAAGGTGGCCTAGTTTGAATGAGATGGAAGGGTATATAGGGTCTTGGATTTAGCTGTTTTTTTTTTTTTTTCAATCACCCAACTAATTGAATTCAAGTTTTCTATAAAACAATAGATTATTCAAATAGGATATATAAGCAGAAGCAAAATAACAGCATCTAGTGTTCTAGATCCCAAATCTCCTGTAATCTGATCCTTGGGAGAATGCAAACCTCCTCAGGTTACTTTAAAAATGAAAACAATCACACGGTCCTCTCCGTCTCGAGGATCCTCAAAATCAACCAGCCAAAATAGACCTCAAAATCAAATAACTACATTTGCAGTACAAAATCCCTGCATGTCATGAGATATAGGTGAAAATCCGAGGATAAGCTGCCCAAACTATCCGATTGAAAACATGCCAATATTCAAGGGTAATGATAAATGAATTAGTAATCTTGCTGCAGAGATTGGTCACTGTTTGGAGTTGCCTTCATAGTCTTGATGATATCTTGTTTACCATGAAATTCTGCCGTATAAATGCATTGTTTTTAGTGGGTATTCCTCTTTTCATCTTTTTATATGTAAGTTGTCATAAACTCGTTTTAACATTTCTGCCCATGCTACTAAATACAGCCACTTTTAAAAAAAAAATGTTATTTGATATAAATAAATCTCAAAACAGAAGCTCACAAAATGATTTACTAGAGGAAAATGTGAATCTTGATATTCTGATTATTTGAGCGCATGAAGCTCAAGGGCGAAACATAATTTCATGTGTTTTAGGCCCCCATGTTCTCATTGTGGCTCAGGAGGTCCACACATATCATTTATGACTTTTAGGTTATCGCGATGTCCTATTCATGATTTTACTCATATTTGTTATTTGTCTTGGTTACCAGGGAGACTCCAAATTACATCTCCCAGGGGGTGGGTTGGTGAACAATACAAACTGATTAGTTTGCCTCTACGTGCCTTGAATAAAAGTCGGTCCCTAGGATATTCTCTTTGATGCTTCATACTTAGTTGGGATTGCTACGATTCTGCATTTGTGAAATATATCGTGTACACACTCAATTCCCTTATTACCTCTTAATTTCTGAGATATTGTTTTTACTTTCTATCATATTTATCAATTTGAAGCTCCTCAATAAATCATATTTTCTTTTAAACTATCAATATGTGTGCCTTAAGAAAACATATACAAATGTGTGTGCTTTTAAGAAAACATTTACAAAACAATGGAATTTAGAAGAGGATAAACTTTGTCATGGTACATACCATTTTTTTATTCTTTTGAAATGATAAGAGTATCTTTTAAAAGTCTTACCTAGATTTAGTGGGATTAAATAAAGCAGTAGTCTATAACGCGACTTTTTGAAAGCTTTTCCGGCGGATTTTTCCGGTCAAAATCCGGTAGCAATTCATTGGAATCCCAAGTTTGATAGCTAGTTTTTGCACAATCAATGGCTCCCAGGGGTTTTTCAGGCGCTGAATCCGAATATGCAGTTAAAAAACCATTTTAACTGCTAAAAATCAAGATTTAACCTCATTTCTTCTGCCGGATTCCGTCACCGGAATCTCCAAAAAGTCGCATTATAGACAACTCCTTAAATAAACGTATTATCATAAAAAATGTGTCCATTTTTCTTCCATAAAATAAAATAAAATGGTATATCACTTGTATATACATGTATATGTGAGTTGTTATGGACTTTAGCATTATAGTTGTTAATACTTGGTCATAGCATTATAGTTCTTAATATTGTGAACAATTCATTGGTCTTAATTTATAGATCTGGTATAAAAAAATCATCATTAATTACAGTTTTTTAAAAATATTTTAAAAATGTTGTATTTATAAATTGCATCCAATTTCTATTCTTTCAGGGGTTCATATGCCTATTGTCAACATCAATATCATTTGTATTTTCCTCATTTCTCTGTCTATATGCTATCCACCAATGATTTTCTCTTAAAGAGGAAAACACACTCACAATGCATATTCTCATGAACATTGTTAAGCATACTAAGGAGGGTGCCATTTGATGAGGGTGGAATTAATCACCATTTTCAATAGCCTTTTGCAATGTTATGAGATGTGATGTTAAAGGAGAAGATGTGAAGTTTGTATATATTTCTTAAACAATATTAACTTTAGAGATATAGTTGTTGAAGATGAGTTTTACTATTCAAATGATGTTGATAAGGTAGCAATGTCCAATTAGGCAAAAGGTTGAATATTGAAGGATGGAGTTGATAGGTGATTCATGCATGGTGATTAGGAACGAACTAGTTCATGTTTCTTATATTAATACAATATTTTATTAACTCATTAACCATCAAGTATATTTCACTAGTATGCAATTTATGTGATTGCACATAATCTATGCTACAAGTTAAGTTTTAAGTTGGAAATATTTTAGATATTTTAAGTAAATCTTTGTTGTAATGATGAAAAAAAAATGCAAATGGAATCATCTCCTTATATAGTTATATATAATATATATAATAAATATAATATATAGTATAAATATCAAAGTTCAGTAGTGCATACATAAATTCTATATATGAAGTTAAGTTGGACCTTTGTCTTGACAATGGGTCTTGGTTTAGACTCGAAACGTTGATGATAAAAATGTGTATTGTGAAACAATTTCCGACATCACAGTGTCAAGATCATCACCACATAAATCTGCAAATGCTAACAAGTTGGAATTGTTAGATTGGAAAAAAAACAAATGATGGTAGTAATACACAAAAACATGATACATAATATGCATTTGTACATTTTGCAAGAGTTTATGGTAACCCCCTAGTAATTCATCTCATATATGACTAATATTTAGAAAAAAGTGTCTCCAGACTCACTAAGAAGTTCATATAATATTACATTGATATTAAATTAACACTCTGGCTTATGGGCATATTTATGGCTGCTCCAAGCATGACCTTATATTTTCTGAACTTGACTTTGATAAATTAGTGAAGATGTTTGTGAGTTGACTTTGTACGAAAATATATGTTGATTCGATTTCTTCATTTTGCATCTCTTCATTTTGTGTTTGGTCAAGCATAGAAGATTCTTTACCAACTTTATTAAACTATGTTTCTATATAATAATTTTCATTGCATCATATTTTACCCATAAATTAGGGAAAATTATCATCAACAAGATAATCTTACATGTAGTTATAATTGCCTTTTTTATTATTCTTTTATTTTCAAAATTGTCACAATGATTGCTTCTTGTTTAGCTATGAACATACACTATAGATAACCTATGTAGCTTATTATAGATTGTTTGTTGTGTGTTGATCCTTTTTTATATAAACACATGTCACATTTCAACCTACATTCATTGTATATCTTGAACTCATTTCCGTAACATAAGGTTCATTTGTCTGTCTTGAGGATTATTTTTGATCGCTTTGCAAATTACAATGTTAGGTTCACTCATGAAACTTGAAATCATGCCCACATCATGACTCAAATGTGTCTTTGTGTTCATTGAATTATTAATCCAACAAGATTTAGACTTCCTTTCACTTGTCCCAACTCTTCACATGTGGATAACTTCAAGCATACTTCTATTTGCATCGATGAAGCTTTACAAGGTTATTTTTAATTTCTTTATCAATTCCTTTGTATGTTGTTTGAGAAACAAATAATGAATATTCCTTCACTAAAATTCAATCCCAAAATAATAATGCAACAATCTCACATTAGTAACTTGAAATGCTATATATAGTTATCTATCAATAACATTACTTGCAGTAGTTAAAATTATAAGGACATCCACATACATAATCACAATCACAATCTCATTTCAATTGTTTCAAACATAGACTTTGGGTATATTTTAAAACGTATTGTTTGTTAGATGATTATCATTTTTTTTAATCACACCCTAGGGTTGAGGGCCTAGGATTATTATTTCAATCCATAGAATGATTTCTTTCATTTTCAATGAAGATTATCATTATTGTTGACATTAGAACCTTGTGGTTATTGTATGTTGATATCTTGTTTCCAGTTGCCATTAACGAAAGTATTTGACATGCATTTGATGCACTTTCCATTTGAATTATATTACCAATGATATCACCAAAGTAATTGTTACCATTTTGGTTGTGCAATATTTTGTCATAATAAATTCATTTTTTCTCAAAATCTTTCACCACTAGTTTCTGTTGGCATTATGATTCAGGTGTTGTCCTTGATGGCAACTCTCTCAGAGGTATGATACAGGTGATGGCAACTTAATCAGATGGCAGATCTAGTGCAGTAAGTCAAAAGAAAGGTATACACAGGTTGACCATGATGAAATTGCGTATATACACGGGTTTGCGGAGAAAAAGGCACGTATACGTATACACGCAGGTTCATAGAAGGAAAAGTGCGTACATGGTTTTGGTCCGTGGTATTTGGTCCATGATATTTTGGTATTGCTCCATGGTATTTGGTTCGAAATGACGACCCCAGGTATTGGGTCCAAGGTATTGTTTCTACATGGTTTTGGACCATGGTATTGAGAAAAGCCTAACCTATATAAGGAGAAGATCATTAGGCAAAAGTGGTGAGCAAGGAATGGACGTCTGACGAAGTGGGAAGATCTAGTATTGCTGGTTATCAATTTGTGATGCTTGGCTCGGGTTGGATATGACAACGAAGGTATAAGTAATTATCTTTAGATCTGTACGCGGGTTGTCTCTGGTGAAAGCGTGTATACATGCAGTTTTGATATAGTCAAGTAGCGTATGCATTATGAGATTTGGTGTTTCAGGTTGCTGTTGATTCTAGTGGTTGTAGAGTTCTTGGCTCTGGTTTGTGTTCTGTGTTTTGATGACAGGGTTTCAGTGATTCAGTATTGGGTGATTTAGAGATTTATGATGCAAGTATAAGTTGATGATTGTATTGCAACAATGATTGTTTTATTCTTATGGATCCAGTCTGAAAATTTATGAAACGTGGTCCCTGGAAGAGAGAGAAGGTTGTAGCCTTCTGTAGGCCAACACCTACGTACTAGTATCTTGGCTAGTGCAAGAGCTAAGGGGGTTGTAGCTCCCTTCCAAGAGAAGCTGGAAAACGAGAGAGGGTTGTAGTTCTTTGCAGGTTGCAGCCTGCGTACTGGTAAAGGACTGCACCAGTACATTGTAAAAGAAGTTTCTTATTAAAGGAAGAAAGAGATGAATTGCAGCAGGTGGTTTTCACCCACATTGGGTTTCCACCTTATATCATGGTGTTCATGTATGCTTCTTATGTATGATGATCTGTACTGTTTTACTACACCTAATTACTGTTAATAAGGTTAATAATGTTCTGATGCATTTACTGAAGATAAGCTAACTGAATCATAAGATTACTGCATGTACATTGGTTGCATTTAACACAGTTGCGTATATACGCGGATATACTGAATTGAAGTCGCGTATATAAATCTAAGTATGAAAAATGAAAAGTATATGATTTGATAATACTGATTCATCCCCCCCCTCTCAGTATTATTTCCAACAATTGGTATCACAGCAGGTCCTTTTGAAGAAGCTTGATCGCTTGAAGGAAAAGATCCATCAAAATGGCTAATCCAGAAAGAGAGGCACACATCAGGCCACCAATATTTGACGGGAACAACTTTACCCACTGGAAGATAAGAACCACAACATATCTACAATCGCTTGGAGCAGAAGTTTGGGGAATCGTAGAAAGTGGATACAAATTCCCATCAGCAATTCCTACAGATGCAGCCGAGCGAAAGCAATATGAGCTCAATGCCAAAGATGTTACTGTCTTATTGGGAAGTTTGACACAATCAGAATTTATGAAGGTCATGCATTTCAAATCAGCTAAGGAAATGTGGGACAAAATCATTCTAAGCTACGAAGGAGATGAACAGGTAAAAAGAGCAAGGCTTCAAACTCTTAGAATCCGGTATGAAAATTTTAAGATGCATATTAATGAAAGCATAGCTAATTACTTCTTGCGTATGGATGAGATTGTAAATTGTATGAAAAATTTGGGTGAAGAATTTAAGGAAGTTGTCTTAGTTGAAAAGGTTTTGAGATCCCTGTCCGCTAAAATTTGATTCCAAAGTGTCTACTGTAGAAGAAAAGGAGAATATGCAGACAATCACCATGTCACAGCTTCACGGAATCTTAACTGCTTTTGAAATGCGAAAAGAGGGACCATCAGAAGCCGCATTCGAAGCATCAGGATACATGTCAGAGGAAGAAGATGAGGTAAATTTTGTCAAGAATCTTGAACGAGGAACTGGACGATTCAAAGGTAAGCTACCTTTCAAATTCTTTTCATGTGGTAGAGTTGGTCACTATGCTGCTAGATGCCCTCAGAACAAAGGAAAGATGTCTGAAGAAGGTAATAGAAGCTATTATACCCATGTTAAAAGTAATGACTCTTTCAATGGTAGTGAAGACATTAGAAGTCTCATGGCATATGATAAGAAGAATGCAGAAACTGAAGAAGTTACCAAATTAAACGAACAATTGGAGACAGTAACCAGGGTAAGGGAGAAATTGCAGGATATAGTAAAAGATCATAGCATAACAATTCAGAGTCTTGAATCAAAGATCTTCTCTCTAAAAGAAGATCTTGAAAAATCAAAGGAGCAGAACAAAGAAGCTCTTGAACATGAAGTGATCAAATT